>QBDW01000436.1:0-153783 GCA_003261595.1 Maconellicoccus hirsutus | reverse complement strand
GACCTTGAAATATATATAGCAAGGTCAAATGTGTTTAGATATGTGGCAACGTCGCGGCGATGGCGGGATTTGTTTATCGGCTCAATTTCCTCTCAATTTCATGAATAGAAATGATTGATATGAGAATCTGCTCATAAAAGCCTCTAATTTCACACAACAGATGAATTACCATTTTGCCAAATATATTATTGAACATTTTGGAAAAACTAAACAATATTGTTGACAAAAGTATATTGCTGTCGCGAAGCCGAACACAGAGAAGATCCTCAACATCCTCACATCAAACTACAGACCAATTTGCGTTATAATGTGAGCATTTGGCAACGTTGCATTTCCACGAAAACGCTTCCCAGGCGCTTTTAACCAACTGACGTAGTCCTCAGTCGAATCAAACCACCATTTCTCTCGAATACGATCACCACCAGTGCCATCAAATGCCAAATTCCCTCTGCGCCTCAACCTCGCACCCGTCTTTCAACCCTTCTTCAACTCCGTCGAAACGCTAATAACTCACATTTACACGAATACCTCACAAAGCGTACTTTCGATGTTCGCCACCTCGACATCGCAACAATTATCCGTGACCAGATTCATTGTTACTAAAATTTTCGCGCAGCCGTCTCCGCTCCACCCTTGAAAATTCCGATTGCAAACCCTTCGAAAAAAATTAATCACTTCGCGAATCTCGTCGTCGTTTGGTTACATTAACCATTACACAATGCACCCTTTACCTTCCTTTTCATTTACAATATCGTAAAGTAAATCGGTGTGACGCAATAAAAAATCCGGCGATATTTCAAAATACCCTTTCTCGATACGCGGCGTCACCGCCACAAAAAAAACCTCTTCGAAAAAAAAACCGTACAATTAGCACGGCGCAAATTACCGCGTACTTCGACGGGAATTATTGGCAAGCGGGCCAAAATAAAGAACCTCTAATGATACCTTCTCTTCGTCGCGAGTAATGACGGCATTCGATCGTTTCTTTCGTCCCCGTATTTACATTCGCAAGCCTAATGAACCCTCATTAAAATCCTACACTTGGTATTTTCACGTTACGCGCAATCTCGGCGAAATATGGAAACCGGAGGGGGGAAAAACCGCTAAAACGGGTGTTTTTCGCATCCCTTCGAGAATTCCGCGCCTTCGATGTTTTCCTCCTCGAAGACGACTCGACGCTAAAGAAATATGTGAATATTAAGGAAATAAGAGGAAAAAAACGCCGCGGAGTAACCAAATTAAAAAAATAGGGTGAATTTCAAATAAAGAAAACCGAGCGTTTTAATTGCGATGTTTATTTTGCGGAGAAATATTTTTTTTCTTCGCTTCGCCTCCGATCCGGGTGTTTATTAAGAAGGGTAAGTGGTTACCAAGTCTTGAGAATAGGGTGTTTCGAAAATTTCAGGTTTTTTAAGGAAACGAGTAGACTATTTCTTAGAAAGAAATTACAAAGTTCAAGTTCTTGTTGTAAAACAGTACAGAAATTAATTTGAAAAATGCTCTGAAACGTATAATGGACTCCTTACTTTATTCATATGAGCTATCCTGCTCTCATTATTCCAAATACGAGTGCATTCGAAAGAACATTCCACAAAAAATCACTTCAGAAGATGCCTTTGACAATTTTAAAATTCATTAGCATATCTCGCTCCTGCTCCTAAGACTCTTCACTCAATTACGATTTGCAGGACGTAGGAGCCATGTTAATAGAATACACAAGTTCAAAAATATTGCCATTTCTTCTTTCAGGAATAAAAAAGATCCCAAAAATTTTTAAACTCATTCATTTTGGCTCCTAACCGTTATCACATAACCTGCTCCTATCGTACTTTTCAAATTCATATAAGTTTTTCAAGCGCTCCTATCAGAATATTTGGCTCTCGACTTAAATCATGTAAGCTGCTCCTATCGAATTTTTCCCAACTCAAATTTACTCCTCAGCGCTACTATCAGAATGGTTGACTCTTAACCTAAATCATGTAAGCTGCTCCTATGATCAGAATTATCAGCTCTCGACCTGAATCATGTAAGCTGCTCCTATCAAATTTTTCCAACTCAAATTCACTTCTCAGCGCTCCTATCAGAATTGTTGGCTCTTAACCCAAATCGTGTAAGCTGCTCCTATCGTACATTCAAATTCATTTCCAAGTGCTCCTATCATCAGAATTATTAGCTCTTAATGTGAATCATGTAAGCTGCTCCTATCAAATTTTTCCAACTCAAATTCACTTCTCAGTGCTCCTATCAGAATTGTTGGCTCTTAACCCAAATCGTGTAAGCTGCTCCTATCGTACATTCAAATTCATTTCCAAGTGCTCCTATCATCAGAATTATTAGCTCTTAATGTGAATCATGTAAGCTGCTCCTATCAAATTTTTCCAACTCAAATTCACTTCTCAGTGCTCCTATCAGAATTGTTGGCTCTTAACCCAAATCGTGTAAGCTGCTCCTATCGTACATTCAAATTCATTTCCAAGCGCTCCTATCATCAGAATTATTAGCTCTTAATGTGAATCACGTAAGCCACTCCTATCAAATTTTTCTAACTCAAATTCACTTCTCAGTGCTCCTATCAGAATTGCTGGCTCTTAACCCAAAACATGTAAGCTGCTCCTATCGTATATTCAAATTCATTTCCAAGCGCTCCTCTCATCAGAATTATTAGCTCTTGACCTAAATCATATAAGCTGCGCATACGTAATTCTTGCTGTTTTGATTCAAATACATTTCTGTGTGCTCCTATCACCAGAATCAACTCAATTTCTCTTTGAAAAGAATAAAAACTCCATAAAATGACCTGTTTCAAGTTATAATTTGAGTCACAGAATTGCTCCAGCTTGATTTTAAATTCCTGATTCCTTTTAAATACATATCTTGTAGCAATATAGGCTGTTCCTGCTCAAATTAATCCCGAACCAAAAGAATTATTCCTGCTGCAATCCTTCAAGGCGAAATCTAATCTATGTCAAGATCAAATTCTTACTTCCCTTCTGCTCTCAACTTGAGTAATCCGCATTCCTCCTGCTCCTACCTTTCGATTCCGATTAAAATTCACTTCAAGACGCTCCCCGTCAAAACCAAATCCTATTTCTACGATTTTCTTACTCCAACTCGCCAAAATCACTTATCCGAGTCAACTTACTGCACACCCTATCTCGAAAAAACTCCCAAGTTTTAATAATCTCCGCGCAACTGGCCTCCGCTCGCGTTCACCCCTTTCTAATAAAACCATTGTTTCCTTATTTCGGTGAAATAATAAGGGTTAAAAAAAATAAAAGCGCAGCTAGCTTAAAAGAAATGCGAGATTATTACCGAGGCTTTTTGTAATGTAATAAGATTTACCCCTTACTTTGAAGATTACTAAATGCGTCAAAGAACATGATTGATATTCTGTTAACATTTCCCCTGCCGTTTCTCGGCTCCATTTTCACTCGGCCTTCTTCGGGCGCGAGAATTCGCCAGTCGAAATCCGACTCTCGTATGCGACTTAATTAACGCCGTTTCTCCTTGGATGGAAAAAAAAATCTCTCTTAAGGGCACTGTCTAATGTATACCCTTCGAGTATACATGCGAAAAAACCCATCCAATTTCACCCTTCTTGAAAAATACTCTATAAATATCGATTACTTTAGGAAAAATACACGCTTTTATAGTCCGAAAACATCGTGTTTAGCCGAGGATTAGAAAAAAAAAGGAAACTCATCTAATAAGGTCACACCTCGACACACTTCTAGGGACTCTTAATCGCTAATAATAAGATTAAAGGATATGTTAACCGTTAGTAATTAATGCTAACGTAGCTTTAATTACATTATCGTCCTTGGTTCATAGCTTTCGACACATCGTCGCCGTATTAACGATCCAAAAACCTCGCACCCGAGAACCACATTTCATACGCGCCCTTCATATAATCAAATTTACGCTAATCCTCGTGCCAACTCGTCGAGCAACAACAGGTACGTCGTCCAGATGTAAAGCATCCTAATTAACGTACCCGTCATATCACAATCGTTACTAGGTCATTCCAAACAAAAAAAGGGTTAAGCGGTCTGCACAAGACAAAAGCGCCGAGGGAGGATCATTAGACATCTCAAGTGACGGAAAAGGGGAGCCCTTGAAGGTATCTCAAGATGCTTAATTGCCTTTCTCATTAAATACCCTAACCCTTTTGTAATTGAGTAATTAATACCAACTCCGCGGTACAAAAAAAGGGTTCACTTGTTGCCTGTCCTCGAACTTTGTACGCGGTATTGCCAAAGGTGCGAGGGTGCTTTATCAATAAAGCTCAGCTTATACGTTTAATGGGCCCGGTCATTAATATTTATAACGTCATATCCCCTCTTTCGCCTTTCACACATCGATATAATAAAAAGATACTGTACCGAAAGTAAAAAAAAAGCAATAACGTCGTTTTCATAAAAGCAGTCGCCATTTTGAATAAAAAAATAAAAATAAAGCGAAAATAATGTAGCGATCCCTCGCGTTTTTTTCTCGTTATATGCGCGCTATCAGCGCTCTTATATTTTTAGCCCATATTGCTCCCCCCCCCCTCCGGGGCCTTTCCCAATTTCATTTTTTTTTTACCAACTTCTTTCTCTACGTTATCGCGTTCTCTTAATGCTGACGTTCCTTTGAAGATACTCTCTGCGTCAAATCTCCCTCGTTCTCTCAACTCGAATCTCGTCTCTTAAACGCTTTCCCTCCCTGCCTTCTTTTCTCAAAGTGATGGCTTTAAATTGACGACGAAATTCGTTATTTATGCGTATACCGTGTTTTTTCTCCTTCTCCTCAGCTTTCTTTCTTCCGTCATCGGGTGACGTCGCCATATCTTCTGCGCAGAGATTATTCTTCTTTGCGAAAGACTTTTTAGTTTTTACGAGTTATTTCGAACGCGTCAAAAATCGTTGGGATTTGATTTGGCGAGGGGTGAGGAGTGGAAAAAGGTAGCTTTAGATGAAGGCATTGTTTAACGGTATAATTTCCTTAGGTCATTTTTTTTCCGGGTAGTTTACCACTTTGAAAAAATTGTGTCAGGGTCGATGTTCGTGTATATGATGGAAGACTGTATACTTCGACGGATAAGTTCGCCACATTGATTTGTTCCAAAAAGAATGTATTTCCATAGTTATAAATTGAACTAGAGAAGTTGAGGGATAAGAAAATGCTGTGCAGTATTTGATATTTAAACTAATACAAAACTACAGATCCTCACGTGATACAAGAAATAAATTAAAATTTTGCCTACTTTCGATATTTCAGGCGCTTAAAAAAATCTAAAGCTTTGTAACACCTTCAACTCCACGTGAACTTTTTCATTGCTCTAAAAACCGCCAAGTAATCAGTTTAAATACTTTAAAACCAATTAAACTCGCTCACGAGAATTTTGAGGACCTCTTAAGATCATTTATTTTTCCATTTTAAACAAAGAGACGATATTTTGAAAACCCAACGTCATCTTTTTATCGTACTTTATACAGGCTGTAAAAACGGTTATGTGCTTATTTTGCCTATCTTCCGTATTAAAGGCGCTACAAAATGTCAAAGCTCGCTGGCTCCTTAAATATCGAGTTTAGGCAAATTTATTACATGACTTTTTTTGTAGCTCGTCTCGAGTGGTAAAACGTATCGTGTTTGGTTTTCCAAAAAATTCATTGATTTTTTACCAAAAACTGGATAAATTTAGTTTTTGGGATATAACTCGGTGAAAATTAGTTTAACCGAAAAAATAGCTCAGTTCAAAATTAAAGCTTACTAAATTCCCTATCAAATTCACTACAAATTTTTCGATTTCACTGGCTTAGCTTCCAAGCTACGAATCGACAAAGTAAGAGGACTCCTCAATTTTTCGAGCCACTTACTCCACGTTTATTTTTTCGTTCCTATCTCAACGAAAAGTGATCCTCACATTCACTCAACTTCAGATCCATGAAAATCTCACCTCTCATCTCGCAGCCTTAAACTCCAGATTGCTCGAAATATTGTGATCCTGCGTGAAAAATACACCCGTCCGATTCGCACCTCGTTCAAATCCAACTTCCAAAAAATTTCACGCGAAATTTCACCATTTCAAAACATGCCTTAACCCTGCAACGAAACAAAAAACACTTCATCGCAACAGAAACACACACCTCTCATTACTCGCGCAAAAAAACCACTCATCTTCGCACATCTTGCACCGCCGGTTATCGAATCAATCACCATTTTCACAACCTCATCGCGACACAAAGAGAAAAAAAGGTTCAATTGTAACAATACACTAGTAAATAGTCTCGCATTACGTACACCAAAAACCATCGTTAATATCTGCTGTTTGAACAAAAAGAAGGAAAAAAAGATATAAAATGATAAAGATTCGAAGGGTCTATAAAGGTCTGACGCGAGCTCTGTGTTGAATGGAGAAAAAACACGTCTGCCTTTTTTACTTCTGCAGTTCCGCAACATTAAAACTTGTAGAAACAATATCTCCCTCGGTACCTCAACTTTTCGTCATTACATCGAGTCAAATCAATCAAAGTATCTGGTCGAATTTCCTTTACTCATTGCGATACGTCCCAACCTTCTGCGTTTCAATATATATGTATATATATTTATACTATAAAATGCCCCGTTTACCCCCTCTTCTCGTTCGTAATTGAAAATTATACGAACACGATTAAAGGCGTCCGAGCATTAAAGCTCGCACACGTCCTGCCGAAAATTTCAAAGCGAAGGTAAAGCGCGAACATTAATAACTCGATATCACGCTACATTGTATTTATCATTAACGAAATATTTCGCTTTAGATAATTTTTTTCCACCAAACGTCCACAACCTAAAAGGTCATTTATGTGGTGTATTTAAAAACCCGAATCCTACAAAACAGAGAAGCGAACCTAAAAAATACGTCACTACGCAGAGCCGCATACACACAACGATAGATTAGTGTGCTTCGCTCCTAATTGGCATAATAGACTAAATAACGCTGAGCGTTTTCGCCGCTTTGACACGCTATATTTCAATTGATAATAATTAGGTATTACCGACTGTACTTAACGTTTTATCGATCGCAAATTACTTTTGTCGGTATAATTCGATTGAACACAACGGTCCAAATTATTACGAAGGAAATGTCAAATACGGTCTAATTACGATTTTTACGTACACCGCGTTCGCCTTCTACTATAGTTTAATCCGATTCTAACGTTTTTTTCCTACCTCGACACCACCCCGCCGTGTCCCCTTGTCTACCTTATATTTCACAATTTTTCTCAATTTTTTACCTAGATTTTCTTATATACTAATACGAATGAATACAAGATGTAAACATAACGAGTTCCTCGTCCACTCGCAGAGTTGATTTTAGCTTCGATTTGTGCCGATTTTTTTCTCTTTATTTCAACGCGCGATAATTACGATGGTAATATTTACTGTTTTGATACGCACCAACAAGGTTTCCGTATTGGTAACGTTTCCCTGTGGTAATTCGTGCAGAAGGAAGAGAGCACCTGAGAGGGGGATTCATCGACACAGTGAATTATTAATTTTAAAAATGAGCGAAATCGGTGAAGGGATTTCTCGGTGGCGGGCAGAGGGAAAATTTCGATTTTTTTTCCTCAATTGCGATACTTATTTTAATTTTTAAAACATTAAAAAAAAGGGAATAGAACTGCCCGAGTAATTTAATACATTTTATCACAGGAACAGGTGATTTTTCGAGGGAGGGGAGGAGGGGATTTACCAGTTTAAGAGATTGCTTTTACGATAGATTATTCGAAATTTCTATATTCCAAAAATTATTTGCAGCCATCAACGCCTGAATCAAAAACCAAATCAATCTTTTCAAATCATGTTTTTAAACTATAGAATTGTTGGAAAAACGATTTTTTTTTAAATTATTAAAAAAAAAACAAAATTAAATGTAACAAAATTTGAATTGAATAAAATCGCAGAAAATTTTCAAATTAAAATCAAAAATTGAAAAAATACACTCAAAAACCATGAATCCCAAAAAACATTTCAAATTATTGAAAAAAATCAATAAAAAATGACAATAAATTAATGAATTCAATAAAAAAATAAAAAGAAGTATAAAAAATTGTTTAAAAAATTCCATGAACTCCTTCAAATCCACTGAGAAAAATTTTATAAAAATCGTTACATTTATAAAACAACAAAATTTCCCATAAAAAACCATCAATTGCACTAAAAAGTTATTTTATCGTAAAATCACAAAAATACATTTATCAAAAAATTAATTTTATTCGATTTTTTAATGTTTTGAAACATTTTTTTTTAAAGAAGCAAATTGTTCATCAAATCAATTGATTTAAAATAACCATAAAACCCTTCAAAAAAATTTGTAATTTCTAAAAAATGGTATAAAAAATAAGAGAATCGTAGAAAACAACAAAATCACAAAAAAACGTCAAAATTTCATAACTTGATATAAAAAAATACAAAATTCATAAAATTATCAAAAAAATAAAATCAAAACGAAACCTAAAAATTGAAAAATTTTCAAAAAGTCTACAAAAATTCCTCAAATTTTTTCAAAATTAGTAATTTTCTCATCTTTACAAACAAGCAAATCGTAGAAAACCACAAAAATCCCGAAAAATCAGTTTTTTTTGCAAACAACGTTAAAAATCGCCGAATACTAGTAACTAAAAAAAAATCCTCAAATGCTCCGCTTCACTTTTCAAACCACATCTAAAACCACCCTCAGCCTCCTGGCTCCATCGCTGAAATTATCGATTTGACGAAGCACCCTTCTCACGCAGCTCCCGAGGCAGCGCATCGATTATTATATAAAAAATTAATACTCATTTCGCCCATCGCCACCGGTGCTTTACCCAACACGTCAGCAATTATAGGTATAATTCCTTTCATCCACGTTAATTACCCCGAACCCGATCGAAGACTAATTAGGTGTTTTTTTCTACTTAAAAAAATCGCTCATTTCGCTCACCCCCTCTCTTCCCCGTAGCAACGCGCCGATAAATTGCAACCTTGTAATTATACGTGTCGAAAAAGAAAAAAAAAGGTACGGAAACGTGCTGTAGCGCCTTCCGTCTGTGGCGGGTTTTCCAGTTTTTTTATTTATCTCCCTTAAAAAAGAAACGGGCGCCGATGAGGCGTTTTTATATATTTATCGCCTCTCATTACAGCACTGACAACAGGTTGGTAGCCGAAGAAGCCAAAATGGTCATTTTACTCCCCTCGAGTCACCTCGACGAAAAGGAAAAGGGTGGAGAGTGGACGTAGTTGAAGGTGAAAATTATAAAATCGAATGATATTCTTTGAATTGGGACAAATTTGCAAAATACTGCAAAAAACTTATTTACATGCATTTTAGTATATCTTCCGCATTGAAGGCGTAATCTAACGTAGAATTTCTTAAAATTTCGAAGCGCCTGAAATAACCAAGGTATGTAAATTACACCTAAGCATTTCTTTTTCAGGGTTCGTTAAAAAAATAAATTACACAAATATTCCTTCCAAATTTAATACCAAAGGAAATAAATAATAAAAAAAACTTCAAAATTTCACTGCTCCTTAAATATCAAAAATAGGCAAAATTTGCAAATAACTTTTCTGACTTTTCCATCCGAATACTACAACTTCCCATGATCACACCCTTCACCACACCACATCACTCATCGAAAACCAAAGCATCTCTTCTATTCATATTTCCCACTTCGCCAATCCACAAATTTCAACCGATCACTCGATCATTACACAGCTGCCGGCAAACCTCGCCACCGAACTAGTTGAAGGTGCGAAGAGGAGGCACGACGGGAGGTACAATGCCCGCAGTACCTTAATACACTCAATTTGCGTGTAATTTCGAAATACAAATATCTCGGTACGATAACTAGTCGATGATTTCGATAATACCGGCAAATTCGCGCATACAAATTAAAAGGCATCGAGAATTACGCGAACGATATAATTGAGATTTTAGCCGAAGCTACGACCATCTTGCTGACACCTTATCTATCAATCACACTGTAATCAAACTGGTACATGAGTGGTAATTTAACTACATACTGTTTTTAGCCTTTGGGTCCTTTATTCTTGGTAGGTTTACGATGTCGTTCATTAAACGTAATTCAATGGTGTTGATATGTTTTATGGTTCGATCAGTCATTAAAATGTACTTTGATCAAGCCAACCTGAAGAATTCGTTATTTTGGTAATTCAATATATGTAAATAAATTTTGACTTAATCCGAAACGTTAATTAACACGTCACATACCGAATTCCCCCTTAACCCTGCCACCACCCAGCACACTTGAACACCTCGAAAAACGTCCATCATCGACCCAAGTCCTGGGAGTACGAAAAATAACCACGTTGAAAAGAAAACCGATACCGATTGTGCAAACGTAATTATTTTCCAATCGATAAAGAAGGCGTTTCGTGTGAATTAAATAAAAAATAAATATCCACATGTATACTTTTCTAATAACACGTGAAAAAAAATCACCAACCCTTATACATTTATATACTTTGGCGAAATAACAAAACATATCATTAAGGGAAATTTTTTTCACGTTTCTTTCCAGACTCCCGACAGTAAAATATAACGACGTGTTTAATGCAATAGTCGCGACGTTAATTTTATATTTAACGCCGTTCTACATTCGAATACAGAAAAGGGTTACAATGGTATGGTATTGATTGGGTATCGAAAGGGTATCGATATATGTGGAAAATTTCCTACCATTTTTTATTTTTAATGAGAAACAACGCCCCCCAGGAGATGTTTTTTTTTCGGCGGAAATTGTCACCGCAGAGGTACACACCACACGCCGTTTTACTCGTATTCCAAATCAAACCTAATGAATTTCCGTTATTTACCATATGCGAGTTGTGCGTGTAAAGAAACCCAACGCCATGACGACTTTGACCTTTAAGAACGACGACAAATTATCTACACGAAAAAATGGTGGTAATTATTACACAGGCCATGGTTGATATTTAAGGTATGACCTTACGAATTAATTCAATCAATACCATATTAATGTAAGCGTATTTAAATCGAGCGTCCGAGCTAGACCTTGAACGATGCTATAGGTTTTTTTTCTATTTTAAATAAGGCGTGAAGAATCGCCGCGTTTGTTAAGTGACCAAACGATAATTGGACGTGTTGACGTATGTTGTGATTTTACAGAGTATAAGCGAACCAAAGAAGCACGAGATGGGAAACATTATCGAGACGGCGGGAATTCATCGAGCGATTGCAGAAACACCACAGAGGACTGCATTGGTCACAGCTCAAGCAGTTTGAAAAAATTCACTAAGTATAATTTACACAATAAAAACCAAAAAAAAAAATCCACAAAGTTTCTAAAAGCTCAATCAATCAAAAAACTCATCACATCCAAACTTTTTATTGTCAATTACCCAAGAGGTCCTCAAACGCCAATAGTGACACAAAAAGCGAATAAGAACATTCATAGCGGCACATTTCTCAAACACTTCATCTCACAAATTCGATCACTGCATCCAAGCCACGCAGTCCATCTTGGGACAAACCTCGCAACCGGATTTCTCAACCTTTCCATCAACTTGACCCCGCCGAACAAATCTCGGTAAATCAACGTTCTTCAATCACTTAACAAATTCCATTATCGATTCATCTCATCCAAAAAAAAACCTTCACAAACACCTACAAACACACCTGACTCATTCACCATAAAAAACCACCCCAATGTAAATAAACCATCTACTAAAAAAAAAAGCCTACCCAATACCATCGTATTCAAATCACTCTCCAATGAGGTCGCCGCAAAAACCGTCACAAAAAATCGCCCCAGGATACGTTAATTATTAAGCTTAATTAAAAACCCTCGTATTATAGTAAATAAACACATCTCGTGCCTTTTATTCAATTTGTAAGGGATATTTTTTGCTTCATTTTTTTCTCCTCCGTTGACAACTCATTAGACTATCCGTTACTTGGGGATGAAGCCGTCGTCGTGAAGCGGTTCTGGTAAACATTAGCATATGCGCCGCGAGTGGAAATAAAACGGGAGAAAAAAATCACCCTTGGAACAGGTACAATTTTTTATATCGTTCATGCAAATCGGCGCTCGTTTGTTTTGTAATTAAAAAGGGATCGAGGACCCTCGGACAAATGTACCAGAGCAGGTTACACTCCCGGTGTTTTATTGTCGAATCGATGGTCGGTGTGTTTTGATTGATGGATTCGAGTTTGAGGAATGTGTCGATGCGTTGAGGTGATTTTTAAAAATTTTATTTGGATTTTCTTTGAAAATTTTTTTCAAGTTTGCGTATTTTTCCGAAATTGATTAATATTTTTTTTCAATTTTTTTAATTATTAAAACGACTTATTTTTTTTAAAATTAATTTTCAATATTTTAATGATTTTTAGTTATAATTTCTATCATTTTTTTGGAATTTTTTCATGACTTCTCTGCCCGTAAAAAAAATAAAAATTTGTTCCATTTTTAATAAAATAATTTTTTCCCAAATTTCGGTGATTTTTTTGAAATTTTATTTTATTTTTTGCGATTTTTCGGCTACTAAATATTTTTTTGGGTTTTTGGATATTTTATGTGATTTTTTGGAAATTTTTTTCGCAATTTCAAATGATTGTATGTTCATAAAATGTTTTCGGTTACTTTTTGCAGAATTTTTAATCATTTTTGGTAATTTTTTTGGTCATTTCATTTTAATTATTCAAATATTAAAACATTTTGAACTTAAAAAAATTAAAAAAAAATAGGACAAGGAAATAACTAAAATGATCACTGAAATTTCAGTGAATTTAATAAAATATCATATAAAAATCAACAACTACTAATTTAAAAAATAATGTCTACACAGCCAAGCCAATTTTTCACTACAAAACGATGAAATCCTCCAAAACGGGGTCACTGACCCCATCACTTAATTTCATTACTCGCCTTTAAGCACTTTTCTTGACACCTTGTCACGAAATTTCGAACAATCTCACACTCAAATTGAAAAATAAGTTATTTAATCTTTCCCCCTTCTTCAACTCTTCACCTAATTTACAGATTTTGAGCCATCCAACAACGCCTCACCTCCTTTTCTACACATTCCTCCCTTCAGCTTCTAATTCATCTACCTCAATATGAAAAATTCCCCTTTACCCGTCTCCAACCTCCGTCACCCTTCACTCCGACACCAGCTCGTGGCTGAAATCCGCATAAAGCTCACTCACGCCATCTCAATCGGCCATCAACACCGCAATTACATACATTTACAATACGACGTGGCACACAACATACTATATATATACTGTGTGTGTTTATAACGCAATAACTCCGCTTATCTGGTACATAAATCGAGAAAATTCCCATTTCCGGCGGTATTGTTTTTTTTTGTTTTCGTTTATATTTTTCGTTACATCGTAAAATATCTAGGTTTCTTTTTTTTTCGAGTATCTAACTACCTATCACGTATGTATAGTCGACTTACTATTTGTTACGTGCCCGTTCGCCATATTCATATGGTAATAAATATTATAAGGTTAAATTTAAATAATATTTTTCTTATGCAAATCGCAACAAGCTGATCGCAATACCTCGCTCTCTTCGCCTTAATAATACGACCAGTACACGCGTCCACAAATATTTTCGGCTTTTATGAAATTCTTCAAAAGCTCTCCCCTTCGCTCTTCATTCCTTCGCAGGCGACGACTGATTACGATATAATATTACAATACATAGCTTCATTTTGGTGCATAAAAAGCTCGTAGCCACGCGTGTGAATATTTCGATCGCGTGAATATTTATTAAACACAATAGCACTATAAATCGATTATAAAATAAATAAAAAATAAAGGCGCGCGTGTGTATAGCATTTTAGCGAATTAATTCCACCTTAATTTCCGACTTTTTTCGAATACCTCGCGTTTTTATTTTTTATAATTTTTTCTTTACTTAAAATTTTTATTGTATTCACTGACCTTTCGATATTTTTAAAATTTTTTATTTGTTCAAAACGGGACATCAATGATAACTGTTCATCCATTTTTTCATCAACTGAAAATACACGTAAAATGTATTAGCATTGCGCAAAACACCCTTAGCTTTGGTTTATCTTATAAATCATCAAAAATATTTAAACAACAAACATGTATACATTACACTATATAAGATTTCACTTAATGCTAATCGACGTCGACAATGTACGGGGGCGGGGGGTAAGTAGCACATGAGACAGCCAACGATAATCAACACCTTAATACGTCTGAACACCTTACTCGTGCTAAGAGTCGTCTCGTATAACGGCGCTACGTCGATTTATTAGATTACCTTCGTATCGAAGTGACGTATATGGTTACATGGATACAGCGCAGGGGAGAGGATCGAGGAAACGACATTAAGAGGATTACATGACTTGAGCTACGTTAGCACGACATTGATGAGGGAAAAGGGAACGAAAAAATTTGAATTGTCCATTATCTCGAGCAAATTCTCAAAGTTTGCAGGCCCCACAGATCCCCTTGGATTCGTTTGACCACCTTATAATGCGATATTCTTTTTGAGAAATACACCAGACTCCCTGGAGTGGCCTAAATTACCATCTTAAGGTGAATAAATCCGATAAGTGATAACACACGTTTCCTTATCTAATGTGAACCAAAAAGTTCCGAATTTCGTAAGACTCCAAAGTAACCTAATCAAAAGGAAGGAAATTTTATAACGAATGATTTCGGTTATTTGTGAAAATTTGAAAAAACCGCTTGAAAAGTATTAGTCATAAAAATATCAAGAGCATTTTACAGGATTTCTAGGGAATCATCCGGTTTCATGGTGCGATAACTCACTAGGACGACGATGAATCGAAATTTTCATAATAACAAAAATTATTCCTCATAAAATTCTCTTTAAAAAAATATGATCAACTTTCAAATTCCGATCAATTTTCTGTCATTAATAAGAAATGAGTTGATGTACAAATTTTTCCCATGAAATTCATTGAGCTGTAATTCGTTAAAAAATTGATTTATCGAAATTTTTATAATAACTAAAGTTATTTCTCGTTGAATTTTGAATAAAAAAAGTCGTTTCATTTTTTGCCCTTGGTCGATTTTCCGGAAGTAGATCAAATTAATTAAAGAGATCTATGAAAACCTCATTTTATCACATATTATCTCACAACTCCGTGAGGAACACTCGGATTGGAATTTTCAAAATAACTAAAATTATAGTACGTTCAATTTTACTTGAGATAAAGTATCAAATTTTAGATTTAAAGGAATTTCCCCAAATTTGAAAATCAAGAAATGTACTTTTTGGGATAACACAAAACATTTTCTTATATTTTCCCTACAACAAATGATTTTAGGAGAATTTAGTTGATGATGAAAATTTTTTCAGTGCGTTGGTCTATTAAAAAAAATTATCAAATTTTAATTTCCCTAAAATTTTTCGACTTTTGAATTTAACTAGCAAACATTTGAGCTGATCGAAATTTTTATGATAACAAATCTTCATTTCTGATTAATTTTATACAAAATGAACTACATGACTCTGATTTTACTTTTGCTACTTTTCGCAATATTGAACGATTAGAGCAAGTTATTTAATAATTTTCTCATCATAATAATAATTTTACACATCAAAGTCGACAAAAAATGACCAAATTTCCAATTTTTTTCAAAGTTCCACTCCACTCAGTAATGACCTTCACACCATTACTCCTCCTTAGCCGTTATCCGAATTTATGCACAATCACTTCGCGCAAATACCAAATACGAAAACCATCTCGACGTCGTTTTATTGGACGAAAACGCCACGTCCATCGCCCTTTGTTATTTCGCAGTGGACGAACGAGAGTTAAAGTCGCATTTTACAGGCCACTTGTCGACCCTTTTCTACGACACGACCGGCCTCATCTCGTTAGTATTCTATCGCCGTTACGAAAAGGCGTCGACTCTGGACGAAAAAATAACCTCTCATTCGTCCCGTATCGTATTTCTAGTTCCATAATTAAAAAAAAAAGGACGAATTTACAATTCCGGTGCTGGTGCGCTACATCGTAGCTTCGAATTAAACGAATAATTTAAAATGGCAAGGAAGCTTCATCCGATTGGATTTCTCGCAACCTCCTTGTAAAATTCCGGATGGTTTTTTTCTCTCTTATTCGCTTGCTTATCTTGGGCTAAAATTCAATTTGCTCGATTGTCAACTGGACGTATTTTTAGCGTATTTATTAGTCGCCAGAGGGCAATAAGCAGGGTTACACGTTGCATTGGTAATACACCATCCCTTCTTTCGCCTCGTTTTAATCTTCTTTTCTGTACACACCCTCGTATATACCTGAGTAATACACACGTCACGGTGACACATCTTCTGACTTTGTCCATAATCATCCCCCTCTGCCGAGATACAGGTACACTTATCCCAAGATACAGGGTGGATTTTTGTTTGCGGACGGAGAAAAATGCTCGTTAATGAATAGCGATCGATACATCATACGTAAGCTAAACAGCGGTATATTTTTTCACCTTTTTATACCACCTGCGGTAGTATTTTTATATTGACCTATGATCCTGGATAGGTATTTAGTATAATACACCTCCAACACCCTCCTCCCGCCGTACCCAATGGCCATAGCCAAAAACACGCCAGGTGGCATGAAAAAACGACCAAGTGAGGTAGGAAGTGTGCAGAATACCTCAATGGCCATACACTTGCCCTCTCCGATACTTCATCATTCATTTGGCACGGTGACAGATGCTACGTTTATTACTAATTTTATATTTCTCCTTAGATCTTTGTCATTTCGGGTGATTTTTCTTCTAAAATCCCATCGTATAAAATTGTAATTTTTAGATTAAAAACATCCCACGTTCGGCTCCATTGTTAAATGCTACCGCAGATGAGGAAGTCGTAATTTTTGAGCACCTTTTGAGCACCGGGGGCAATTCAGTGCGCCAGGGTACGCGACGCCGAAGGGATAAAAACTACTACGTGCGTGATTTTTAGCTTTTTTCGACGTATAAATAGCATATTCACGACGCACACGTCTCGATAGTAAAATGTAATTTCGCTCTGTAACGTTTATGTATTACGAAGAAGAGAAAATAAGTAAAACGCCATAGTTAAATCAATAATGAGATATAATAAAGTCGAACAATCGCATTTAGTTTCGAGTGTCTCGTTTTTTTTTTTTGATATTTGATTGTTTATTAGCAGGGTGTCAGCTGGTACCTAGCTAAAGTCATGATGGGAAACTACGAATTTCCGTGCATTTAAAGATAGCATTCGCGTGTTATTCGACTATCATTCTAATCGTCTTCTTTTACCTCGCCTCTCCTTCGATCGTCTTATTCCGCAATTACACCGACCCTGATCGCCGTCTACGACTCTTAATGTGTTCGCATCGTTATATCCATCGAGTTCGATATTAAGGTAGAATTTTTTTTTTAAAAGGTTGCATCGTTTAAAAAAAACTACTAAATTAATACGAATGTACGCGGACAAGTTGTGCACGTGCCGTGATCTAATCGTGTTTTTCACTTCGGATGTATTGCTCGCGATGCCATACGCACCATTACATACACACTGATATGTATTTACAACTAAAACCATATTACAACGATGATGTACGAGCGAGTATTTGCATATTTGACGTATCGACGATTATAATATATAAAACGTTTCCTCTATATCGTAATGTATTTGTATATACGAACAAACGCACCGGTGGTGGATGAACGCGAGGGTGTTACGAGAAAGAAGAGCATAACAGGAGAAATTTACGAGCGTTAATTTAACGTATAATTTACTAGAGTACTTGGCAAAT
Source organism: Maconellicoccus hirsutus (assembly GCA_003261595.1). Lineage (NCBI taxonomy): Eukaryota > Metazoa > Arthropoda > Insecta > Hemiptera > Pseudococcidae > Maconellicoccus > Maconellicoccus hirsutus. The sequence continues at coordinate 135,993 of QBDW01000436.1, read as the reverse complement.
TCCCTCAAGCTATGACTTTTTTATAATATGACTTTATGAGATTTTATTGGTGAAGAAATATGACTAAGTAAATGAAAGAGGAAGATGAGGTGAATCGGAGGAACCAATGGCGTGATACAATTGACAGTAAAATGTCCATAGCGTGCAAAAGTAGGATTACCGAGTGTCGGGTTATTCAAAGACATATCGAATCATAAATTTTGGTCAATCTTTCGACTATCTTACTCAAGAGTAGGGAAATGATGGAAAAATTTACTTAAAATGAAAAATCGAAGAATCCACCAAATGCATAAATTACAAAATTGTGAAAAATCAAAAACTGAGCAACCCAATTTGCACAGAATTTTCCACTGAATAATTTCAATTATTATAAAAATGTCGATAAAACCATTTTTTAATGACTTACAAAAAAATTTCTCGTGAGCAACCTCCCTGGCTTTTCCCACAAAGTGCATAAACTAAAAGTTATAAAAAATCAAAAATTGAACAACCCAATTTGCACAGAATTTTCCACTGAGTAATTTCAATTATTACAAAAATTTCGATAAAACCACTATTTAATGACTTACAAAAAGATCCCTCGTGAGCTACCTCCCTAAACGGTTTTTCCCACAAAGTGTACACCTAAATTATGAAAAATCAAAAATTGAATAGCCTAACTTGTATAGAATTTTCCACTGAATAATATCAATTATTATGAAAATTTCGATAAAACCACTATTTAATGACTTACAAAAAGATCCCTCGTGAGCTACCTCCCTAAACGGCTTTTCCCACAAAGTACATAAAATAAAAATTAAGAAAAATCAAAAATTGAATAGCCCAACATGTATAAAATTTTCCACTGAGTAATATCAATTATTATGAAAATTTCGGTAAAATCACTTTTTAATGGTTTAAAGAAAAATTCCTTGCGAGTTACCTCCCTAAACGACTTCTCCCACCAAATACATACATTAAAAAATTGTGAAAAATTAGAAATTGAGCATCTAGACTTATACAGAATTTTCCACTGAGTAATACAAATTATTATGAAAATTTCAATAAAGTGACTTCTTAACGACTTAAAGGTAGATTACTCGCAGATTACCTCCCCAAACGACCTTTTCCAACTTTCAGTACAAGAGCAAAGTACATGAAAAATTGAAACACCTCCGGATCCACCTTTTAGCGAACTTCCAGACGAATAAATTCTCCGTGAAAATTCCCACAAACCGACTCCGCGTATCGCTTTAGCAACGAATCAACGAGTCTCCGCAGACCTTTTGGCTCCTCGATGCAATTCATCATCTCGTCATTACCAAAACATACACCGCGTCTGCGACGCATCTCACCTCTCATCCCACTCAGCCTTTACCTCCACCCATGTTGATCTCACAGAACTGTCCAACGATCACCGGATATCGCTCCACATGGCGTAAAACGATCCAAATCGTCCTCCGATTATCTTTTTCACAAATCATTCGCGAACCGAACCAGTGGCCTGGAAATGAATATTTTTTCATCCGAGTTATTTTTTTCTTATTCCGCGTTGTTTAACTATTAACGTGTGAAATTAAATATTGTTCGGGAAAACTCTCCGAAATGATCTCACTATTATGGTTTTTATAATAAAACCGCGCTATCTTCGCGACGAGGTTTCGTTACAATTTAAAATTTTTTATTTCTAGCGAAGTATCGCTTTTTAAATATCATTGCTACACGGCGTATTCGGCCATTGTATTTAATTATATTTTTAATGGTTTCGCTGGTCTTTTGTTATAGGTCGCTTTTGTCTGTAAACTGATACATTTCAAACAATGGCCACATAGATACACGACGTAGGCACCGTCCATAGCAGAGCGACGTTACATGTACCATTTGTACGTATCATCTCAGCTACGCGCAACTGGTTACGTCATAAATCGATGGGAACAACGCCGAGTCCATTAACAGAGTCGAGTTCGATGATCGGTGTTAAATGACGACGCTGTTGGCCGCGTCGCCACCCTCCTCATTCACCCTGCTCTTGCCGGCGCACGCGATGAAACCTCCCTGCTCTCCCACCGCGTTACATAATTTGCAAATTCTTCCTAACACGCCGTTTATTAACCTTACCAGAGGAATCGCACCAATTACAGACATAAATAACGATCGGTATCGGCCAGGTCGCGATGTCTTGTTTATGTACGCTCGACGTGTACGTACACGCGGACGGGGCCCGCGATGGTGTGCGCGTATACGTGCACATGCCATCGCACACCGACAATATCCTCGACGGTATTACCTTTAACGCGCACGGCCAAATAATTAATTACCACAATAAAACATCTCTAATACTTGTTCGCTTATACGCTCCACTCAGCCTCTCGACCGCGTGTGCAAAACCACCTCGCCATCGCGACCCATACCTCCATATATCCACGATCCGGTCGACCATGGAGATATCACACCGTCTAATACACACAATCAGCATGTAAGATGCATTTGTTGTACAACACCGAACCCAGCAACGCCATCCGGACGATATTTCTAACTCGATATTCGCATGCTGTACATGCATTAAAAAATCTCCCGAGCAGCGAAAGAAAAAAAAAACCGCTCAACATCTTCAATTCGTTCGCCATCTACGCTTCTCTCTCTCTTACTCGTTTACACGCATACTCGACGCGTTTATTACCCATCGGACTCTTCTGCGACCATTTGCTTCGAATGTCGTGAATTATGTCTTTATTTTCGCCGAGCTATTTCTGCGCCCGGCTCTTGCACCCACCAGACAAATAAAAAATACAGAATTCCTCTTCGGCACGGTGTGCGCTCTTCCTCTTCATTTCCAATACCAACCCTCTCCGCTCTGCGAATCGATTTATATACCTATGTACGCATCTCCATCTCCTTTACCACAGGCTTAATGCATTAAAAGCTAGTACACTCGATCTGTTAATCCGGTGATTTGTGGTAACACACGTAGATAACAGTATTGCGCAGGTGTGCGAATGAAGCATTCGTCTTTAGTCCTCCGCATAATTCTGGTGCAATTTTTAGAAAGTTATTGTAACCGATGTACTTGATATGTTTTCGTTTCTCGTTCAATTACCGATATATCTGCGCCGTGTATTGTTCGCCAGTGATTTAGTTATATCTTCGACGAGATAGCACTTTTTTCTCATTCTATAAGCATCCGATGTAAATTCAATTTATACCTATTAAACTCCAGCGATACGCTTCGTACGACGATTTACATTCTCTTCGCGTATACATATGTAACACCAAAGAAGAAAAGACTCCATGCTTAATAGCTTATTCGTTCATATATCCCGGATCATCGTTCGATGCCATGATTTCACGCTATACAATCTTCAAACATCGATAGCACCACGAGAAAACGCGATTCAATTGAAAATTCGATAAATGGGTGCGCAACTTACATCGCAAAAGTACTCTCTTTGAGGTAATTTCAGCGATAAGAGCGTTCAAAAATATCGGTATTGGCTTTTGATCACCTTATAAATGGTAAGATATCGTCGAGGTCGATGATATGATGAATGAGATTCTTCCTCAGGCGATACTCGAGCTTTAGATTTGATAAATTACGTTTACACGACGTAAAATCGATATATTACTGAATTATTGAATTCATAGAAGGTCGTAGAAGTCAATAAATGTCTTAAAATGGGTCAGCATTTGGATACCGGTGCACAACTTACATCGTCGAGTGATCTATTTCACGCGTAATGTTACTTTCACACGATATTCGACGATTATTTCAGATTTTCCATATTCTCAAGATGGTGAAGTATCCGAAGAATCAAAAGAAAAGAAATTTCATACGTTGAAAAAATTTTTAAGGCCGAACAACTTCAACAGATATTAAATTTCTTTCAAAAAGAACCTGTAGTTGAGATGAGCAATTAGACTTTCAACCCCCATGCAAAAAAATCACCAAGCACCACTTACAGTATTTCCGGCGAATTACCAGTGATTACTCGTAAATTACCGGGTATTACTTGTAAATCGCACGTAATTACCGGTAATTACCCGCAATTACTCATATCTACCAATTTTGGCAATTGGAATACATTTTCAATCCCAAAAGCTAAAAAAAGTTGTTGACCAATTTCTTAGGGATTTTCTTTGAACAGGAGCCATCAAAACATCCCCACTTCTACAAAATTGTCACCAAATCAACAGCTCAAAATTGTAAATTTCAAAAATCACCACATAAATTATGACACTTGATACTGCTTCTTCTGCTACAGAGGTAAAACATAGTTCACGATTAATCAATCACAATAGAAACCTACACAGTTACATCTGCTTTGATAGTTAAAAATAAACGAAATTTCTTTGTATTAGTGCACAACTTACACATGAAAATTGCTTCCTTACGTCTGAATTTTCATTTGATTTAAAATTTTCAAACGGATTCCCATTGCTGGTCTTCTACCACACTTTTGGACACCTTGAGGAAGGTACTCGCAACACTCAAACCCTCCCTTAATATTTTCCTCATACTCTAATCATCATCCAATTCGATTCCAACGCTTCTGCATCGTATCTCGGTTCAATTACCGAATAAACTCTCATCTCTGCTGCATCCTTTTCACCACCTCACCACCATCACAACCCCTCTCCAGAGGACGCAAAAAACCGCGTATACGCTTTCAAAATACCCATTACCAGCAAAAATTTAAAAACCGGACGTAATAAAGAAAGGCGCGAATATACGAGACTCATAATACCATTAACGATGCTAGCGTTTTGAACACGCATCGCAGCATCGAAAAATCTCCAAGGTATAGATAATGTGATATAATGCCGTCCGAAAAATGCGAAATGGTCTTAGGGTCAATGTATATAATAAGCCTATAAAAAGGGGCTTTTTCCGCGTAAAGACTCGCGCCGATCGCGTACGTAGCTTGTCATTCCGCGCGTCGTATCTCTAAGATGGTACAAAAATAACAAAGGATCCAACTCCCTTTTTCTCCTCCTTATTCCATCCTGCGGTATCCTCGCATTTATAATATACGCGTATAATAGAGAATTATGCACACGCATGTGCTCCTTCGGGTATATCAGAACGCACCCGCGTTTTCTTATTCCTTTTCCCTTTTATTTTTTTAAAAGAATTAAATGCGTTCTTCCGTGAATTTTAATGTATCGGAATGAGGAATTTTCGCGATAGTTTTTTTCCTTTTATCTCATTTTCTGTTTTCGTTCTCTTTTAAAAACCTCGTCGAGTATCGTTTTTATTATAACCACGTCACCCTTTTCCATATAAAGAATACGATTTCTCATAATTTCTTCGCGCGTCACGGCTTTCCTGTACATTTGGGGGCGCGGTTTTTTCAAAAACGTTATTTCTTTTTGTATTGTCTACAGAAGGAACGTGAACGAGAGAAAAATGAAAAAATGATTTTCGACGCGATACGACGTTTGTCGTCTTCAGATAATAAGATAGGGTTCGTCAACTCTTCGCTGCCACAACAACACAAGGGTGAATCAAACATCCAAATACAAAGGTGAACTCGCGTCCGAGAAAATACGCGTTTCATGCAAAAACTTCCATTTTTATTCCTTTTGTATATCACGTTATACGAAATCTCGCCGGATCCATCAATCTTGGACATTTGTAGATGACGAATACAATAAGTGTTCCGATGAATCAAAAATATGCTCGAAAAGAATCGTATTTTAAATTGACGCATTTGTGAAGAAACGACATCTCGGAGATAATTTTAAAACAAAGAATTCCCTTTTTTGCTTTGCGAAATAATTTTCAAACTTTCGGTCATCGAAGAATACAAAACTCAAATTAAGACTTTCTGGAAACGTGTCCTTGAAAATATTTCGAGACCCCAAAATAAAAAGAAAGATTTCGAGCTCCCAAAATGGGAAAATATTCTGAGGATGAAAATACATCCTCAAAATTACCAAATCTAAGGAGCTTATTTCAACAAGTCACCAGGGCACTTTGGGAATCTCCGGTACCCGAACTCTTCCTCACCTTTGAATCCACGAATAATTTGAGGAACATTACATACCCCCCCCCCCTTTCAACTCCCAAACCTTGTATTATCCACCGTAAAATCTAATTTAAAATCTTAATTGAAATCCTACCTCATGCAAAACCACCCCCTCCACCAAACCACCCGCAATATAATCCCATTCCTCGAAAAATCCGCCGATTTTGCACCGACGCACCGCGCTACTAATTCTACGCCAATACGAATATCCTTCAAACTGCATCCACGTTCATCAGCTCGAAAATGAATTTCTATTGGCTTTTCAACCCCAAAGACCTTTATTTTATTCCAAAACCTTCCGCCGCGTACTTAATTAACATCTTGAAAAGATATAGAATTTCCATTTCGAGTCCGATACGCGGAGAATCTACCTATTGAAACTTCCACTTATTCGTTCATCGCTGCATTTGTAAATCTTGTCTTTTTCTTCTCTCGTGACCCGATATACAATTTCTAATATTTTCAAAATCGTTACGGTATTCATCAAAGAACCACGATTGTATCTTTTGAATGACGGCTTTTTCTTACCTTCCTTCCTAATTTACAGGTAAAATACGAGCGCTTTTTCACTCAAAAATCCGACCTCTTAAATGCGCGTAGAAAAAGACACAAAAAAGGTATTTGTTTTATTCTCGTCTCTTCGATGCTCGATTGCTTTCTCGAACTCGTCCACACTAATTTTCCAGGTGTAGCCTTTGTAGCTTATTCCTATACCGCCTCTTATCGTGGCTCAATCCTCGAAAAAGTGCAATTTACAAATTTAACCGTTTCCGAAATACGCTAACACGTGACAATCGATCGTAAATTACTATCGCGACAGCCATTAAAATTAGAATTGTAGTTGTTCGTTATTAGATTTTTTTTTTCGCCATATTTCATATAAAATACATACCCTTTAATTCGTTACTAGCAAAAGGCTGATTAGTTTAACAATATTTTCCGAAGTTTAATATAATAGAAATATCATTCGTCGATAATGTAAACGAGACCTTTTGTTATTTTGCCTAAAAAAAGGAGAAAAAAAAACGCATAAAACACCCTTTGATTTCATCCACCGACGACACGCTTTGCAAATATATTTTAATATTTTCCAGCGTATTTTTTCTCCTTTCGCGTTATTTATTATTTTCCAGCGATATTATTCCTCATTCGCCGGATCCGCGTCGTTCGGAAATCGAATTATTTTTGCTAGTTCATTAATCAAATACACGTTAAGGCGCATCCGTTGTTTTGTACCCTTTTTAGCTTTTTTATTATTTTTCGTTCTTTATATTCGGGGCCAATTCGGTGTAAATGTGTACGAAGCAAGTGGGTGACACGACAACACGCGCGCGCCAGCACCAACCTTTCATGGTTAAAAACGCCACGCGAAGGGGGCAACGAAACGGGGCACCGAGGCGGAGACATCGGCCCGTTTATCGAATCTTTTTAACGAGCCCAATTTTCCTAGAACATTTCTCCTCTTTTTGTTCATTTTGTCGCCGTTCCTTCAGCCCCGACCCCCGCCCGTCCGAGGCCCCCATGTAACCGATACTGTTTTCCACCGCTTCGCTCCGCATCCGCGTATGTGTTTTTTTAAACTAAATGTTAGTTTAGGGATTGATTTTTTTTTTTAACACAAAAGCCATCCAGTATAAGCGATAAAAGGGTAAAATGGACCGTTGTGTGGAAAATACTATTCGCTTTTTTTTGGGCAGGGAATGCGCCAGTTTGAAATAAAACGGGAACTTATAATGGTTATTCCATATAATAGTGTTCTGCTTTTGCCGTCTCGTACCCCTTTTCACCCTCCATCGCAGCATTCCATCTCACTCTATATGTCCTTTCGTATCGTCGATGATATAATTTCGTCTCGTTGCACCTCTCGCTCCCTCTCTCTCTCTCTCGCACGAAAAATAACAAAAACAGAAAGAGAACGTATGTGTGTGTTTTTACATTATACAACAAACTCCTCGTTTTTGCGCTTTTCTTCGTCATCGGTTCGGTTGTTTTTTTATATCGAGTTGTTGTTCTTTTTCCTCTTCTTTTTTTTCTCTCATTTTAAATTACGACCGGGGATTCGAGAGATTTCATTTCATAAATCATGTTTTCGCTCTCATTACCGCGCCTAGCCGAATCGCCGAAGCCGTTGGATACACGCGTAAAAAAAAAGAAAAAAGGATGTTTACGACAAAGGATCGATCCTTTTTTTTTTTTCTATACGAGCTGATACATTATAGTAAATGTACGAGTATAATATCGAAGTCGTCCGACGTTTTAATTTGAGCTGTGCGCTTTTAGTTTCGTGGATGGATTTTTTTTATCGTTCAAAAATAATTTGTTTTTTGTTTTGTCGAGAGTAATTTCACAAACATGTTGTTTGATTAGAGGATAAACCACGAGGAGAGGAGGCATCGAGCAGAGTAATGTTACAGCGCAAGAAATATCCTTCAAAGGAAGTAATTAGAGTCGATATTTGAGTGAATTTTCATTTAAATGATGTAGACGAGAAATGCCCACCGAAATTTACGATGATTTCGAAATGTTTTCACAAAATTCAGTTTCACTCTTGTGAATTTCTCCTGTAATCACATGAGAGGAGAATGGGAGGATGAAATTACCTAGTTACTGTGGTCATTTCAATCAATCAGAAAAATGAAATTACCATAAACGTAGCGAGAATTTAAGTAATTACTGTAAATTACTCACAAATTACCACGAATTACCAACAAAATACCACAAATAACCGTTAATTACCATAAATTACCAAGAAAAACTGGTAAATACCATGAACCAAAAATAATTTCCGATTAATTTTTTTTCAAACATATTATAAGTTTTATCACCATCTATAAGTAATTATTGGTAATTACAGTAAATTACCGACGGATCGAGGTAATTACCGTGGTAAATACTGTAAATCGTCACTGGTTGACTGAAATTACGAAAAATGAGAGGAATAACAATCTTGAAAATTTACAGAATTTTAGACGGTTATCTGTAATTTACGGTAATTACGGCGAATTTCAGGAACACTGCAAGTAAATTACGTGGCTATGGAAATTACGATAAATGACGAGTATATAAAAGTATCTAAAATTACGAAAACACATTTTCGGTAATTCGCAGTATTAATGGTAAATTACGGGTAAACTGGAGTAATTACCACACAGGATTACGGTAATTACTGTAAATTACCTTAATTACGCGGTTTTTAATAAAATTCGTTATTTTTGCGTAAAAAATGAAATTATTAAGAAATAAAGCATTTTTGAGTAATTACTGTAAATTACCGTAATTACGCGGTTTTTAATAAAATTCGTTATTTTTGCGTAAAAAATGAAATTATTAAGAAATAGAGCATTTTTGAAGGGGAATTCTTACGAGATGATATTGAATAAACATTATATACACACAAAGGGACCACTGTAAAAAGTTGAACAAAATTGAATAAAAAAATCCTATTAAAAAAAGTAATAAATCTCGTAGATTTGAGTAAGATTGGAAAAAAACAAAATCAAATTAGAAAAACTACACGATAAAAAATGAATTTTCACGAGTAATACTAATATTACTCTGCGACTTACGTTGTGTACAAAAAATCCACGAATTAACCCAAAACACGAGGGATTGAACTGGGAAATACAATAAACCCGCACGTCGCAATTTATGAAATCGAATAACAACCCTCGTTTTTGTGAGTACAATCGGACCGTTCAAACCGGATGAACCGAAGCGAAATCGTACGTACGTCGATAATTAAAACTCGGCCGAAGCGTCGAGGCACCGACGACGCGGCTAAGAAAACTCCGAAGGTATTTCTGAACGCTTTTTCACCACATATTCGGTTTATACGTGCTTACCGGACCTCGGTACGGTACATGTTTGATTACCTCGAATACATCTTAATTACGACGCGATACGAAGAGTATCTCGATTTATGAAAAAAAAAGGGTTAAAGCGATTGTTTGGTTGGCCGAACCTCTTCTGTATCTCACGCTCGGTGGTTATGGAAAATTAAAAATACCTCAGAAGGTTGCTCGGTTAGTTAACTCGATTACATTGTACGCGGCCTGTGAAACAAAGACGAGTAGATTGTAAAAGGGCACGACGAAACGTCGTCGCGGCGGCGATATCAATGAAGCGTGGTGTTAAGCACGTCCCTTTGGTTTAACGCGCTCCATCAGCCATCGCAGCTTCTGCCGCGTCCTAATGTAATTATCGCCTCTTTGTGTACTCGTGTACCAATGCTTATTCGTCAGCTCGTTTAATTTTACGCGACGTAGAGAAATGTCCGAAGTCCAAGGTGCCCTCTTTTTTTTCCCATCTCGATCTTCAATTTGCTCAAGTCTAGACGAAGATTGGCGAAGTTACAATGTCGTAAATTACCTGGTCCGAGTTTTAAAAACACCAAAAATAGGCGGAGTACGTAGACTGGAAGTCGTAAAAGCGTAATAACCGCGTACAGCTAATTTCTTCGCGGCTTACGCGCATACATTGTCGTCTCGTCCAACATAGTAGCCGAGCGATTTTAATGTGCGGTCATCATACGCCGAAACAAAAACACGTCTTTATTTCACCAAGGTACCCAAACTAGCCAAAGAGGAGGTCTTCTTCGTACACGTATTTTCATACCTTGAGAACCATACTCGATACTTAGATCGAATTCGCATTTGGCAAACGTAAACCTTCATTCGCTCGTTAAAAACGTTGGTTAAAAAAACCTTAAAATCCATCTCGCTCGCGATATTAAAACTGTATTTTACGATTATTGAAAATTTAAATAATTTAGCGTCAGTCGAAGACGCCATTCGCTAACTTGTTTCTTGACGCTTTTTAACGATCGTCGAGGCTGGAAAAAAAAAAACGCGACCGAATTTAACAATGTTCTCTGAACACATCTGAAGAAGACATTTTAAAATAGGAAGCAACCAACGCGATTTTTTACCTTTTTCGAGCACCACTACAGCATACAAATTCGTTAATTAATTGTTAATATTATTTATTCACCAATACGTCGCGTTCGCCAATATAAAATCGAACATATTACACCGCATTAATGGCTACGACGGTAAACATGGAGGCGACACATATCCGTATAATTATACGGGATCGTAATTTTAACGAATTTATTTCGCAGGCGTCGCGCTAAATGGCTACCTCCTCTGATTCCCTCCACGCTCCTCTTCCACCTTGAGGCCATTAATTACACCAAAAAACCAATATAAAAAATTTAACGAATTATAGACGAAATCTGGTCGTACGAGTTTTCTACCGTGTATTTGTCGAGCTTGTAATTCGGATAATTAATAATAGACGAGATAATACGCGTATTTCTTGCCTTCTCCGAAGGTTTATAACTCGATTAAGGCGCCGATCTGTGGATTTTTTTCTAGGTGTGTTCGACGGGTCGTCGCAAACAATACAAAATAACGTGATCGTGGATGTCGCCAATTCGAGGAATTTCAATTACATTGGCCAAAGTGCTAAGAAACAATAAACCGAAATAGCCTTGTTGACCGGAGGCGGAAAATGAAATGAGGAGAGGTAGTGATTAGGTGATTGGCGAAATGACAGTGAAAGAAGTTGTGACACTCAGAACAAGCGTAAAGGTCGAAGAAGAGGATTAAAAATTATGATGAGATTGACTAGTTGTCTAGATGGATGAGATAAAAAGAAAGACGGAATTTCGGTACCGGTAGATTTCAAAGACATATTTTTACTGGAAGGTCTTTTTTCAGTTTCTCGAATTATACTTAATTCTAAGAAAATGACAACTTTTCACCACAAAAATATTTTTTTTACCAATTTTTTCTTTCGTTTTTCACATTTTTCTTGAAATTTTTAGCGTTTAACTAGTTTCTTACAAAATTTTTTCGGTGATTTTTTACATTTTAACAAATTATCATACTTTTGCTTATTTTAAATTTTTTTAGCTTATTTTTTCTCCGTTTTTTTAATAGTTTTTTTTTTTTTTAAGAAACTATGGGGATAAATTTTTAACCAAAAAATGTTTATTTTACTTGAATTTTTCAATTTTTAAAACAGATTAAAATTTTTAGTGTTTTGATAAAATTTGATTTTTTTTAACAAATCCCAATTTCAATAGCGTTTTAATTTTTTTGACGTTTTTCAAATTTTTCCATCTCTCTATTTTTCCTTATGAGTTTTTTCAAATTACTTCACGACCCTTCAATTTTTTAGATTATTCATCAAAACGTTAAAATTTTTCAGACCTTAAATTACTTTTGGAACATCACGATTGAATTTTTAGCATCAAAAGCTATGATTTTTGACTTTTTGGCTTTTTATTGTAATTTTATTAATTTTTTGTTTGAATTTAAACCGATAAAATATTTCAAAGGATACTCGAATTTACGAAAAAGGCGATTAGGTCATCGATTTGGTTATAAAAGAAATTGCGAAAATTTTTTGAGCCGGTGTCGAGGTAAAATAGATTTGGTTGAATGCCCTTTCCTTATTTTTCTGTGCAATTCTTAGTGGAATTTTCGATAAAAATGGTACATTTTTGTCATAAAATATAAAAAATTTCATATTAGAAAGCCATTGCTAAGAACAATATCAAAAATCCCTCTTTTCCCCTCTGTGAAAAATCTTGACACTGGTATCATTTCGAGTGAAAAATACTCTATTTAAATCTACCGGGGAAGAATCCAAAGAAACGTTCATTCTACCGTCGACCTCATTCTATCAACACTCAGCTACCTCAAGCTCGCAAAATATCTCTGACACGTGTTCGCAGGACATTCATAAGGATACCTCTTACTAACCACGTCTACATAATTGATATTCCACGTTAAAACCCAAACCCCTCGGTCCGGTGATAAACGAGCTACACAGAAAACTCCACGTAGATGCCAACTCATTAAAACCATTTCCCTATACACCGAACGAAGCTCTTTTTAGCATTTTCCTACACAAGCCAAACTATCGCGAAGGGAAAAAACCCTAAATTTATTCTTCGGGTACGACACGAGGAGCAAAAACCGAGCACGTGATGAGATCCGGAGATATGCCCCATGTACCCTCCAACACATTACCCATCGCGTTACCCTTTTTCCTAAACAAGGGTTCGGTTGGTGTTCCTCGTGTACACGTTGATAAGACTTATCTAAACTACGCGATCCCCCTTTTACCCCGGCTCGGCCAATTTGTACCCGGAACTTGGTGGAATTTCAACGAAAAAGAAAATCTGCCATTCGACGATACGCACGCGTAGCCATACACCCACAATGGCGTCCGCGATACGCCACCGAGACGCTGTCGCATCCGAGATGCTGGGCGTAAGGTGTTTCGAGCGTTAATTACCTCTTTAATGGCGTTCTTCTTATTCGTCCGTCTTAAACCCGTAAATCCCACCTGTAGCGTTCGATTTACCGCTATTACCAAACACGTCTTAAACACTTCGCGTAATTTTACAGATTCGTTTCCCCTGTACCCCCTTCACTCCACGGCACCATTCGTTAACCGATACATAACCTCATATCTGCTATTACACGCTCTAAAAAACCTCCTCATCTACATCGCCTCGGTTTATAATTTTCCTCAACATCGGAGCCAACATTGCACAAATCGCACGCTGCCCGATGATAATTAATTCGATCGATAAATCGAGTCCGCCTCCCTTTGCCTTTTCGCCAACTTGACGCCTCGTCTTGGACGTAATTGTCGACGAGTAATTTATCTTTATTACGTAAGACGGATTCGGAAGGTGTTTGTGCTAGATTTCGTAACAGATCGTTTTTTCTGCGTTTTTTTTCTCTCGTATTGCCTCTTTTTCTACATCGTTTCTAAATGGCCAGAAAAATAGCTCTAATTGCGTTACGTGAAAATCACCAATTCGGCGGCGTTTGATCGATACGATTTCGATTAAGGAATCGTTAATTCGGCCGAAATAACAGAAACGAGCGTTCAATTTCCGAAGGATTTTTAGTTCAATGGCCAAAATCAATAAAAATGAAAAAAATTTCAGAAACAATCCCTACCTTTCGATTACCCCAAAGAATCACTTTTGGGCGCCATTTTTAGAATTAAATCGAAAAATGATTTTTTTTTGTTGGAACATTTTTTATCGCGTTTAAGATGCTAATAAGAAGAAAAAACTTCATATGAAATGCACCGAAAAAATTCATAATTTTCGTGGAAAAAATAAAAAATCACCAACGTTCGCCCGTCAAGTAGATACACGCCGCCGCGCGCTAGCATGAAAACGCACCCTTACGCGCCATAACCGCGTTAGCTCAAAAAGACGGGCGTTCGAGCTGAAAAAAAAAAATGGTAAATGGCCAAAAATTTGAAGAAATAAGGCTAAACATCTTCGAAAAACGAGAGAAGAAAGGAGAAGTTCAAATTGAAAAATTCCCAAAACTTTTCCTAAAAAAATTTATCCAAAAAAAAATCATTCAATTTCTCCTTCTCTCAAAGAACTAACGAATTTTCGCTTAAAAAATGAAATAAAAAAAAATGGCAACACTGCAAACCCCCGTTAGCTCCAGCGGAACAAATTCTACCAAATGAAAACCTCATTTTTCACAAATACTCTTCCGATCTCATTTCCCAATTCACAACAATCTCATTCCAGCCTAATTTCTATTAAAATCTTAATAAAAAACGAACCTTGAACTTGCACAAAACCCCATCGAATTTTTCGTTTCCATTAATATGAAAATCGAAAACCTTAAATACGTGAAAAAACTCACGCAAAGGCTTCTCGCCGCTTTATAGGGTTTTCAAAAAATTGAGGAAAAAATCAAACTCAATTTTTTTTCGTAAAAAAAAGACTAAATAAGATCAGATTTCTTTAGCGTTCGTTTTCCACTTATCTTATATACTTCGATTGAATACCTTTCTTAATATTTTACCTTACTTACCTATTCGCAACATCCTGGCTTTTCATTAAACAGGTTTCGTCGGTTTTACCCAATTTTTCGCTCCTTTTTCCATTCGATTATTTCGTCTTTATTTTTCATACGTGAAATCGATTCGTCTTCTTTCAATTTTTCGTTTAATTTTCGAACCATCTTCGACGTTGAATTATACGAAGGTCACCGAACCCCTTTACTTTTTCAATTTAGTCTCCAGCCAGTAACCCTTTTCGATGCCCCGAACCCTTGAAAATTTTCAAAATCACGCCCACACATCAAACCCAAGCGGAGAAATCCATCGAAGCTCGGACAAAAATCCAACCTCACTTTCCTCGACCTCTCCTCACCTCTCACCCATCTCTTCGTCTCTATCGCGTAACAAAAACCAAGCAAAATCAAAATCAAAAACCAAAAAAAAAACACAAAAAAACAAAAAAAAAAAAGCAAAAGCGCAACTAAACAACCTTATCAATTTATTGATATTTTCGCCTATGTTGGCTTAAGAAAATCAGGAACACAGATTTTAACAACATAAAAATACTTAAAAATGAAAAAAAAAGACAAAAAAATAGAAAGACAAAATAAAAAAAATATACAAAATGAAAAAAAATCGTAAAAAAAACAATACGGGCGAACAAAATATACACGAAAAAATAATAAATTTCGTAAAACACGTTTAAAAAATCGCAAATAAAAAAATATACATACTTATGAATTAAAAAAAATTTACATTTGTAAAATTTTACACACATTTGAGATAAATTAAAAAAAAAAAACACGAAAAATCATACGGAAGAAATAATAAATTAAAAACAACGAAAAAGCAATAGAGCAAGAGATTTTTTTTAATCGATAAACGTCAGCTTGGTAGCTTTCTGCCTTCAAAATTGTCCCGTGTAACTCGTCCATTTTTTTTTCATTTCACACTAACACACACTACGAATAGAGAGAGTCGGTCTACAGCAAAACATTACGCCTTTTTAGCTCCTGAAAATTCCGTAATTGGAAAAAATTACAAAAAATAAAAAAAAATCCTCTAATAAATACGTTAATCTACCAAAAACCATTTTCCGTGTTAAGTGCGTTAACGTTAATAAAGATTAAAATTAGAAAAAAAATTAAAAATAAATAAAAATAAAAAATCTACATATATACATGAGACGACAATCGCTCCATATTTTGGCACCCACTCTTCGCCAAAAACTTGAAAATTCTTTTCGCAAAAATACAACGAAAAACCATCGCAAAATTAAGGCGTAAGGAAAAAGGGTAAAAAAAGAAAAACCTATCGTTGAAATAACTTAAGGTAAAAAATTGACTCAGAACGTGATCCACATTTTTAATCTAATCCAATTTCCTATTTTCTACGCCTCCTTTTTACATCCTATACGTCCAACACATCCTTCCTCTTCCTCAGGGTGTTTTTCAATTTCGATCATTATTCAAAAAACAAACCATCTCCTTCGAATACCCTTCGCGTCATCAAGAACCGTCATCCTATTCTAGCCAAACGACGCGAAAACACCCTTCTTCATCCTCATTAACGCCAATTCTTCGAGGATTTCTCCGCTTCAGTATTGAAAAAACCGAAACCGAATCGATTCCATATTCGTGATCGCGTCCGAAAACTTCGCATCCAAAGTTCAATGCCTTCCAATTCACCATCGATGACCGCATACAAGATGGATGCCTCCAAAGGGTCCAACCGAAGGACACGACATCTACATTCATTTTTTCATCTCATTACCTTCCCCCCTTTCACTTCCACGACGCCCTCATATTAATCCGTCTCTCGAGATTCGTATTTATATTCGACACGCGGATAAATTTTCCCGTTTTCTATATCGACATCCCCCCCTACTCCCCCGGCTCGCTGCATTGTTATAATCGTCGCCGTATCCGCGCCATATATCCGAGTAATAATCTGTTTTATAATTGGAAAATACTATATCCATTTTTTTACACGCTTTTTTCTTTTTTTTTTCTTTCTTTACTTCGCGTTCCCACATAGAGAGAGTATGCTCGATTTACCGCATATTTTTCCATTTCCCTCTATTCTTCATCCCGCAGTACCTTCGCAACGTTCTACCCCGCGCCTCTCATCGCCTCTACGTGGCCTTCCATTAAATACAATTTTCTTTATGCCAGTTTACCTGACGCGTATACATCGCATAAATGGATAAGAATAATACATTGAAAAGAGTAAGACACCGAGATGAATAGATCATCTTCACGCTACCCCTTTTCCTCATCGCATCTCCCATATTCCTCGCTACCAATCGATATAGTTTATGCTTTATTAATCCATATAATGAAGATTTACAATACAGTTATAACTTCGGTTCAACCTTACGCTACCTCTGTACGCCTACACAGCGTACATCTTAAATTACACACCACTACACATTTAATCTCCGATACGTCCAATTACCGCATACAATCCCGATCGCCTTATTATTTCGCGTTTATAGAAAATCCAACACCATCGGTCCATCACCTCGTCGTGAAAATTTATATACGTGAACTATGAAATTTATAATATGCGCCCTCATCATTATCGCCATTTTCCCCCTCAATTTTCTTATTCTTCGCATTTATAAACATAACTCGTAATATTTCTCACTTTTCATTCTTTTGTCTGTTTTTACTCGCGGATGAGACGCGTATTAACGCGATTGTTCGTACATTCGTTTACATCTACACGAATAATATGGGAAAAACTACGAATTACTCCAATAATAATATACGAAACGAGAAAAAAAAAATGCAACCGCGTGTGAAATACTCGATATCCCCTTCGTGTAATTCCCTCTCATCGTGTACAATTGTACACTTCTATAAAGCCGGACAATAAATACGCCACTGCTAGGCTTCTTCGTACATAACAAATTATTACGAGTATTTTATATATTATAATACTCGCCCATAGATTATTGTGTTATCGATACTTGTACTACATGTCATACACGCACACACAATCACCAAGCCTCGCTGAGACAAGACGAACGATGCAAATAAACCAACACATCTATTATACCGGTTTTTACCATCAAAATAATCAAATCGACCGTTGCGCTCTTGTACGTTTTCTCTCATTATCGTCATTATAATAAGGAGAAAAAAAGAGGAAAAAAAACCGTAGTCGTGGTCGTCGTATAGTTTGCGTAATTTATTGTAAAATTGCAACGTGTGTATTGTTATTAAACGAGTACATATATTTGTTTCATTTTTTTTTTTTTTAGGTATTCGTTCTTTTTTTTTCCTCTATGCGAATAAATCGATAAAAATAACGATATTAAAATAACGATTGATCGTTAAAAAAAAGTAGGACAAGATGGGATTTTTTTGCATTGATCGACTGCGTTATTTGACACACGGGCTGCCAGATTTATATGTTTGATGTTTGATCATTTTTAGGTGCCAATTAAATGTGTTTTTCTTTAATTTTTGTTTCGAGATTTTTTTATATTATTTTTAATTTTTTTTTAATTTTTTTACGACCGTATCTTTTTGTTTTTTTATTTTCTCGACATTTTTTCTTTCAAATTAACAAAATGCGCGTGTTTTATTTTTTGATTTCTTTCATCAATTGTCTCATTATGAACATTATTACAGTAGAGAATTTTTTTAATTACATTATTTCGTTGTTTTTTGAATTTTCTACAACAAAGATGGTTTTTATTTTTTTGCAAAAATATAATTTTTCAAATTTTTTTGAAATTTATTATCATTTTTATTTTACTAAATTTTTTTTCACCTTTTTTAATTTTAATAAAAAAATTTGACAATTCAACAGTAAAATCAAATTTTTTATTATTTATGAAAATTATATATTTTTTTAAACCCAAGTTTTTCTTCTTCACAATCACCTATTAATTTTACAAGAATTTTAATCATCCAAATTTTTGATTTTTTCACGATTTATACTTCTTTTATTACAAAAAAGATACTGAGAGATGTCGGGGGGAGGGAGGAAGATTAAGAGAAAAAAATTACACGAAAAAGTTTCACAAGTGTTAAAAATTTGAAGATTTGAATTCTCGAATTATTCAAATTTGAGAAAATAACTACCGCAAAATGAAAAGAAAACCATCACGAAACATCTTTTCTTATTAATTCCACTTTTAAATAATTCCAATTCCGAGTTGTTTTTTCACGAAACTATAAATCGCGTAATTATCGATTTGTTTATCATTTAATCGGGAAAAATGGTAATTTCATTTCGTTTCATAAAATTAATAATTACATTTGCAATTCAAGTTTAATGGTTTCGTTAATTGTTGTTTTGAAACTGAATATTACTTTTATTGATCAATACATTCTAATGAGACGACCCAAGGACACCCGATTCACTCTTCCGAGGATAAGTTTTTTTCTTAATTCGTTAATTTAACCAAAGAGTGATCGTATTCGGTACGTGATTCGTTTTTACCATCATATTTTCATATCTCTATTTAAAAAAAAAAAGTAAATTTCAAAATAACGTCAAAAAATCCGAATAAATCGCGCATTAAAACGTCTCCAAATCTGCCCCTCCTCCTCATCGCCTTAAATACCGCTTATAAACCCCTATCAAAACGACTTCCTCGGCGTTAAAAATTTTTTGTCATTAAACACGCGAATTTATTCAAAACACCCCGCTGAATAATTGAAAACTTGCGTCCTTGAAGTGTAAGAATCATTATAAATAAATTAATTAAATAAATTGAAAAATAAACGTCGAAAAAACCCTGAGCTATGTAAACCTAAGTACGATTTCATTTGGAAAATAATTACGAACGTTGCCGAAGAAACCGTTCAAAAACATGCCCTCTTCGCCTCCGTTTCAGCTTTCGAAATAATTACCCACAAAAATGCAATAATACTTATGATTTCCAATTTTTCGCGATCGTAAAAATTTTATCGTCTCTGTGTGCCAAAAAAATCTTAATTAAGCACGTATCGCGTAGGAAACTGCGAAGAAAAAATATTCCACGAATTATCTCCTCTTGTAATCCGCCCATTAACACGCGTCTCTTTCGTATTCTCTTCTTCTTCGGAATCGATAAATCTTGTAGTTGTATTTGTATAATCGTTCTTTAAACCCTTCTAATCGTCGTCGTATATCTCAATTATACACACAAATCTACCAAACCGACGAATTCCTCCAACGTTTATGAAATTCGTCATCGAAAACAGTAAAAATTACCGGATAAACACCTATACTATGAAATATTATCTCGTTATCGTTGTGAGTCATCTGGGCATCATAATCCGCCATTTTCTTTCGTATTATACCGCGTAATTACTTAATACTCTCGTAATTACGTGTACCTTCGATGCGAACTCCCATTACAGCTCGTTTCCATATCTTTTCCTCTAATGTCTCTCCAGAGTATTATACTTTTGAAAAATCATCACCTTTTACCACTGCCGAAGACTCAGACCATCGTTCAAAACATCATCGACACCTCCAAGCAGCTCTATCCAGCTTGATTTTCGTATTAAGAAATTACCATCGCGTGCTCCTCGCTCCTCTCAATACTTCCAATGTAACCTCACCTTCCCCTCGTACTCCCTTGCGTTTAACCCCTTTATGAAACCTGGAAAAAACCTACAAAACCAACAAATGCTTCCTTATAAATTGCTAACCGTCGCGTATAATTACCCTTCGCTCCTCGTGCTCGCCGTCCAAGTTATAATTACACCTTCGAGGTAGTCGTCGCCATCGCCACGACTTCCATATGGATACGACAAACCTGCGGTCTTACGTTTTACCCCAAAAACGACCAGAACGAGAGAGAAAAAACAAAAACTTGAAGGGGTGCGATGCATTGCCCTTCCTCATTTTCGATTTTTTTTAAATGGTCGTTGCAGTCGTGCCTCTCTTGTTACTCGAAACAATACAACGTGCTCCCGTCTCCGCGAACTACCGAGCTTAGGGCAACGAAGGGAGGTAATTACCGTGTCAAGACGATTTACTAAAAACCACACACATGGACGTGTAATCGACGAATGCACATGTGCACTCACCCTTCACTCCATCTTCGCTCGAGACCTAAAATCGAGGTT
Organism: Maconellicoccus hirsutus; assembly: GCA_003261595.1. Classification (NCBI taxonomy): domain Eukaryota; kingdom Metazoa; phylum Arthropoda; class Insecta; order Hemiptera; family Pseudococcidae; genus Maconellicoccus; species Maconellicoccus hirsutus. The sequence goes on along the minus strand of QBDW01000436.1, from coordinate 115,073 downwards.
GGAAAAATAACGAAAATCGTCGAGCCTCTGATATATTCGCGCATTTCATCTCCAGCAGGCCTTACTTATTCTCCCGTGTTCACTCAACCATCTCCAAACCTATACACACTTTCATCCACGTGTTCGCGAGTTCGAGTAACTCCGTACACGTGTCAGTCTAACCATCTTGAGTAACCTCGATCTCGCCACGTTTGCAATTTCCTCGCCATATCGAGTTCGAGTAATTAAGCCGTAATGACCGCCTGTGCGTACTGCACACCCTCCTCTCTCTTGTATTCATTTCTGCCCATAAAAACGATCGCATAATACGTAATAATCGATTAACCTCGCAGACCACGTAACACCGCTAGGACCAATACATCGACACACCAACACACACCATTGTCGTCATTCGAATCGGTCCGTTTTTCATTAATTTATACCTAATTACTCGATAAATATAGGTCTAATAGATTACGTCATCGAGGTTCCATTCTTCGGTATCTTTCACCATGCCTCGGTTCGTGGTTTACCCATTCACATCTCCTGGAGCTCCCGCGGTTTTCCTCTAAGGTTACTTTGCATTTCTCCTGGACGAAGCCAACAATGTTTGTTTTCCCATTTTCACACCGTTGATAAAGCTTCGCCGAGCGGCTTAGCTAGGCGTCTCTTTAAAAGTGATTCATCGCCTTGGACGTCTTAATTTCGGACAAAATCTTATAAAAGGCCTACGCGGACGCTCAAAATACAACCCAACCGAGGTAATAAATTAACGTCTTAGTATCGTCGTCTTTTCCACAACTTCGGCTCAATTAAGAGCCGCAGACGATGCACCGCACCTCGCCTCGTCGTCCGTTCACCTACATAATCCCAATTTTACGCCATTTTCGGCGACACTTATTAGAAAAACGCGATTAACCAAAAAAAAAAAAGGCTATAAATTATCGAGTCGAATTATACTTAAATTGGGAACCTTTCCTTGCCCCCTCCACCTCACACTTCGTAGCTTATACGGATTTAAAATCCTGTAAACCAGGCATGGTCAACTTGAAAGGTAATGGAAGTCTTCGAAAGATAATTTTTATCCACTTCGGGCAATGCTGCCAACCTCGGGGACAAGCACGTTGGGCTTATATTTGACCAAATCCGATTCCTCAGGGTATACCAGGGAATCTGCCAATCAGAGGAGATCCTTGTGCATAAAAAATCCCTCAGCCTCGATAAAAATCCACCAAAACGCCGGTCCTGCTTAATTTTCTGCATTTTTCCTCCAACCCTTTAATAATTTCCAAGTCCCTGGAACTTGAAAACTTCCATAGCTCTCACTTCAAATCCTCAGCTGTTGAAAACCTCCCAAATGATTATCTCCTGGTATCGTCATATCTTGACATTAAGACGTCCAAAGCAGCATTCAACTCTTCCGGAACACCTTCAAGTACCCTTCACTCCTGTCTCTGTCCTTTTTCTTGTACCCTAGATATGCAAATCTTCGCACGAGCACTTCGATACCCTCAAACGCACGCTTCTGCTCACGCGACAATTCTCATGGAAATTCGTCTTCCCATTCACGCTCCATCTTCGGCCTTTATACCTTCTTCAAGGCTTGCAATACCATCATCGGCGCATTCTCCAACACCTCCATTTGCATATGCGCGTTCTTCATTACACACCCAAGGGGGGTCCCAATTTGCATACACCAATTGCGCTTCCCTTCGTCGCGTGGACACCTTCAACCAACCCCAACGGAGACGCCACCCCATATGTAAATCGTTACCAACATTCGCCATTACTCTAACAAATCATTAAACCAGCGTTTCGGTGGTCTATGAGTCATTTCTTTAATTACTCCGCACCGCGCATCTCACCCGCAACGTAACCCTATACACCCTAAGCGGATCGTACCACCATAAAAAATACCCCAATGGCGTCTCTCTTCACCCTTCGATCGGCTTGCTTCAAGACATAACGATGACCGATACGATCACCGTGGCTAAAGGCGGATTAGAAATTCCAATTTTAACACCCTCCCCGTGTTTTTTCCTCACAAAACCCATAGCTCTAATTTATATAACTACTCGTCCCCTATTTTCCTTCCTTCATTTTTTATTTTCCATTTATAACGTCTAAAAAAATATCGAAAAATTCCCTCGCACATTAAAAAAAGCGTGTATGAGACACATGGGTCCTGTTTTTCTTCATCGCCCCCTTTCTCCAACTCGGTGTCCGTTACCCTAACGATATCACCCTTCGTTTTTTTTTCATTTTTTTTTTAAATATAAGAAAACTTCAGCGTCTAGTACTTTTTTTCTTCTAGAGCTTTTATATCTTTTTTTTTAATATTTTACACGACTCTCGTATCGTTCGACTTTAATGGCCGAAACCTAAAAGATATTATTGCCGGATGGATTTTATATGGAAATATCCCTTTATATGGCCTACCCTGTATCATTTTCGGCCAAACAACCAGCGGGAGGCAATTTCCTATTAAGGAAAAGGACGCCGAAAGGACGTATTTACCGGTAAGCCGAATCCATTTTTTTTCGCTTCTATGCGCGCCCGCTATTTCTTCGACGCTGATAAATATTGAAATTACTTCGACATGAATGCGCGAAGAGGAGGAGGGGGGCGTATAACGAGTAAATCGATATTTTTCAGATTACCCGTAAAGACTGAATTTCTGTATTTTTTTCACAGGCCATTGTTAAAGGGTTGATTTAATTTTTGTTTTAGCGGATCTTTTCTATATTTAATTGGTATTTTGTTAAAATATTTTACAGAGATTTTGTAGCAATGTAGTGCAATTATGAAGATATCTACAAAAAAATTCTTCATACAAAAAATGCTCTTTTTTAAATTTTCAACAACTTTTATCCCAAACATTTTTCTCTCGAATCACCCCAAGTCTCACAAAAACGCCCCAACTGAGTTATTTTGTTTGCAATGCTAACAAAATGGCGAAAATATGGTAAAATTTGAGGAGATACAAAAAAATGATTGATACAAAAAATATTCATAATTTAATTTGCAACAACTTTCGTTTCAAAAATTTTTTACCCAGGTCACCCCAATCCTCACAAAAAGCCCCAACATGAGTGTTTCATCTAAACTGTGATTCGCCACTTTCAATAATTTTATATTCGACAGATTGTGGTTTTTTCTGGTGAAGGGAAAAAGAAAGATGAATAAAGGATAACATAAAATTTTGTTTTTTATGTGCTTTCTACGAGAGCAAAAAATTTCAAAATTGTCTCTTCAGAACTAGATCCTCCAAAACCTCAAACAGTGCAGCCAATTCTCCAACACAAAAAATTATTTCACAGATGTTTTGATTTATATCGTACCTTCTTCGTTCCAACTTCACCTCCTGGACTTCCAAATACTCCAATTCCACAAAACCATCTTACACACACCCTACCCCAATGTTCTTCCACTTACCCAACTCTACCCTTGTAATTCATTTTAATTACCGAAAAATCACGCCATCGCCTGGATTTCCATCTCACCATCTTACCCGCATATGTGGGTACGTATTAACGCTCCAGCGAACCACCGCATCCCATAGATGAAAGAAATTCCATCTTTGTGTAACAATAGCGCGTAATCGCGAACTAGAACACCAGCCGATGGTACGTTAATCCGAAACCTTATGATCGAAGATTACAATCGAAATGGCCGCCTTCCATCATCTGCACCACTCCGCCAAATCCTCCGAACTATATTGACAATCAGCCCATATCGACGCATACAATACATCACTACAAAAACAAAACCCCTCGTTCTCAGGTATTTCAAATCCGCAAGCTGTACAATTCGCTTCGACGAGCACCCGGAGGAGAAAAAAATTAATAAAAACCTTCGTCGAGATAGATCAGGGTGCTAGGTATAATACTCGTACCAAATGCACGATGACATTTCTCCATTTTCCTTCGTTCTTTTTCTCGCTTGGACGCGGCCGCGAATTTTATTAATTTATCGAATTAACGAAATTCGCGTTCGATGATTCGGAGGGGAGTCCTTTGATGCGTTCTTTTCTCAAAATCCTTATTTACTTTTTCCTTTTCACTCTACGCTTAATCCTCCCTTTTTTTTACAATGTCAACAACTTTTTCTATTTTAGATATTTCGACGTGAGTATTTTTAAAAACTCGACATATATCTTGAAATCTGTCTCGGATTAGTTAATCTACTGGAAATGGAAATTTCAACGCTTTATTAATTTCCGCGTCTTTATTGACGCTGAAAAAGAACCACCGAACATCGACATGTCACAGACGTGATCTTCAAACCCTTTTTTCTCGATTTTGTCACTTTTTCGACATGTTTTTCACGCAAATCACGAAAAATTTTCTGTTTTCGACATAAATTACGATCTTAATATTCATATGCTTATTTTTTCCGTCATTTATGCGCGCCGAACACATCAAAGAGCCTCGATCGACGCGTCTTTTTCGACGTACCTCGATGTCGGCGTCGCGACCGATTCGACGATTTCATTATACCGCACGAACGATTTTCATACGTCGAACGCACACGTACACGATTACACATCACATTAACGTAAACGTTTACACACACATGCAAATTTCGAGCCTTTTTCAAAATATAACCATCATGCGAGAACCCATTTTTTTCATTTTCGGAGCGATTTTTCTCCAAAGAGGCTGAGAAATTGGCGCTTTTCAAATACGTACCTTTGCCGCGAAATATTTCGTATACGGAGTAAAATCGGGTCGGGGCAGGGGAGAGGAACAACACCATACGTCGTATTACCAACAACACCGGGATATATCGTTAATATTCATGATAATTCGGGACTCTAAAAAAAAAACAAAAAAAAAACATTGGAATTCTTTTCTGAACACCTTGTGAATTTTATTAAATATTTTTTCAAAACGTTTGAAAAATCGTAAATTTTTTTCATCGAAATGGAAACCTCGAAAACGAAATAAAAATTTTAATATTATCAATAAAAGTTTAAAAAAAATAAAAAAATTATCAACTGAAAAAGTAAAGTCTTACAAAAATTCTCAAAAAATATAAAAAATCATAAAAATGCTCAAAAATGAATAGAATTTATAAGAAAACTCTCACTTTGTCAATGAAAAAACAAAAAAAAAAACAAAAACGAAACTTTATTTATTTTTAATAAACAGCGCTAACTATAAAAAAAAATTAATAACTGAAAAAGTAAAGCTCTTAAAATAGCAAAAATTCTCAAAAAACTTAAAAAATTATAAAAATGATCAAAAATTAGTAAAACTAATAAGAAAATTCATTTTTTAGATAAAAATAAACAGAAAAATAAACTTTTATTTATTTTTAATTAACAAAACTAACCATTAAAAAAACAAAAAAGATGATTAAATGAAAGTTTAAAGCCTTTAAAAAGGCAAAAATCCCTAAAAATGCTCAAAATTTACAAAAATGCTCAAAATTTATAAAACTTGAAAGAAAACTAATTTTTTAGATACAAAAATTAAAAAAGATTCAATTAATATTATAAACTACAAAAATCTTAGTAACTTCACAAAAAACAAGAGCATACAAAATAAATTAAAAAAAATTGATAAAATTCATCATTTCCTTCCATAAAAACGTTAGTATTAACAAAAAAAATTCATTGAAATAATACGTTAATATGATAATTGAGGTAATTTGGTCAAATTAACGACAAGTTCGTTTGAGCTAGCATAAAATTTTATAAAAAACAAAACAAAGTACAAAAAAGTTATTGAAAATTGACTAAAAAGTTCTTTTACTCCTATCTATTAAAATACGTGCTTTTAAAATTGCATAAAAAATTTATGAAGCTTGACTCTTTATAAAAAAAAAACGCAGATAGTGCAAAAGAAGAAATTTTGGGGTCGTGAGATGATTGGCGAGGGGGAAAACAGTATTAAAATTGCAAAGAAATTTAAATGGCGAAAAATTTTATTTTTTTACAAAAATTTATGACGACTTTTAACAGTCCTTCCATTTTTTTTCGACTTTCATCGCGCAATGAAATAGTCGAAACGACTATTAGTAGTCGTCATCCAGGGAGTGGGAAGGAGGAGATCATCATCAAAACTACTTCTTCGTCAACAACAATAACCGCAGATCAGAAAAACACCAAATTTGACCATTGAGAACCCCCATTCGACGAAATATATAATTTCTCATTACCATTGATCTTAGACGAGCTGAAAAATGGGGAGACAAAGCTGACAATTTCAAATACTTTAGTACCCTCGAGCTTCAAAATCATCAAATAGAATCACCATATTCATCGACACCCCATTCCATGAAACACTACCTCCTTTAGACTCCTGCACCTGATTTCTCAGCCTCTTCAATCTACACCCACCACCAATCTACCTTAATCTAATATTCTAAAAGGTACTCACAGCGCTCCACATCCTTCGACTAGAGGCCGGCGACGCTGGCGGGCTCTCATCTTCCATATTCTCCGAGCACTCGGACCCCGAGTATTCGTCTTCGTGCTGCTGCTGCGTTTGGATCTCGGTCAAATACCTTCTTAGGGCGTCTTCGTAGTACTTCTTCATTTGCGTCTCGTTTTCGGCGTTGGCGCCTTGGAGCGACGCGACGAACAACGGATGCAGCATAGTGTTCGCCGCTTGGTTGAAATTCGCGTATTTGGCGTTCGCCTGGTCGTTGGCGGCGGTGCGTTGGGACACGAACGACGTCGAGTCGTGGCTAACTTCTTCGTCGGGTAAAGCGTCGATGTTGATTTCGCCGCGGCTACATTGATCGGCGTGTTTGGTCGTCAGATGCGATTCCAAGGCGGTTTTCACCTTGAATAGGGCCGGACAAAACGGACATCTTTTGTTGATGACTTGCGAATGCGCTCTAAATTGGCCTTTGCGTTCGCGGGCTCTGGTGTTTTGGAACCACACTTGGACGACTCGCTTTTTGAGGCCAACCTCGTTGGCGATATTCTCCAACATCTTGCGCGACGGGTTACTCTCGATTTGGTATTTTTGGTATAGATAGTCGAGCTGTTCGGGTAGAATGGTCGTCCGAAGCCTTTTATCTTTCGGCTGATCGGAATCTCGATCCGAGAGATAGACGTATTCTTCGTATTTGCGTTTATTCGTGTTATACATGGCGAGCAGCGGATGCGGCGATGGCGGATTGGAATTAGCATTCATATCGGAACCGGCGGCCGTCGGCGGTTGAGCTGCCATCGTGTTTGTGGCGTTCGCAAACGTCGTTTCGGATGGCTGCGGCGTTTGCGATTGTTGCGACTGCTGTTGCTGTTGCGCCTGCTGCTGCAATATACCGAAAGGACTTTCCGGCGGATAATTCGGGAACAGGTTCGGGTTCATAATATGTATAAGCTGGTGTTCGCGCCACAGCTCGAACCTTGGAAAGACCAAATTACAGTTCTCGCATTGTAACGTGTTTTCTTTGGATTCGGGCGTAGACGGATTATGCGACACCGGCGATGTCGGGTATGCGGACGCCGACGGCGTTGGCGTTACTGGTGCTGCAGGAGTTGACGGATTGGAGTTGGTAACGCTGCATTGTTGATTTTGCTCGATGATCGTGCTGCTGTTAGAATCCTCGGACGATAACACAGCCGCCATTTGGGCAGCGGCCGCTTGCGCCTGAGCAGATCTCTTGGCGTCTTCTTCTTTAAAGCAATGCGTCTTCTGGTGTCTAATCAGTTCGTAGTAACGTTGGAACACCAATAGGCATTTTTTGCATTGGTAATTCAATCCAGGCGTACGCTGAAAACGTCCGGTATTCTCATCAATGCCGGAAACCGGCTCAACCGGTGGTTGATTTTCGTACACTTTGCGCGCCTTTTGTCGAGCGTTCTGAAACCACACGACGATGACGCGCGGACTAAGACTGAGCAATTTCGACAAATACTCTAAATCGTCGTCCTTCGGGTAGGCGTTATTTTCAAAAAATTCTTGCAACACTTTGATCTGGTAATCGGTAAATCTGGTGCGATTTGCGCGTTTACCCGAGGACCCTCCGGAGGAATTGCTACCGTTGCTGTTTCCGCTGCTCAACACACCGTGCGTGAAACAATCCACCGAATTTGATCGTCCTGGGGAAACGCTACGATTGGGCATGGCGCCAAAATTCGTGTTACTCAGAGACGGAGTCGATGTGCTGAAATTCTGGTTCAATTTAGGAGGCAACATGTTACTGGTCTGGTGCATGGCGGCATTCAGCATTGAATTCGTAGCGGCTGTCATCTCATTAGACATGTGCTGCGCGTTGAATACCGAAGAGACGGTCAAATTAAGAGGAGACGAGCAGGGAGACGGAGCGGAGCTCGGGCTCTCGGACATGTTTGGACTAGCAGGTGAGTGAGCTTGGGTATCATGCATATAGTTCATGTTGGGCTTAACGTCGTCGTATTCTTCCTTCTTGACGTGACCAGCGCCGTTATCTGCCTCGAGCATGTTACCCTTCGCGTGATGCACGTCACCAGCCTCCGAGCCATCTTTTGGTTCGGTTTTGATGAGCACCGGAGACGAAGCGATAGATCTAGGTGCCGAGAACGACTGCTGCAGATGATTCGGTAGGAAATTCATCTCGTTGCATTTGTTCGCCGTGGTCGTCGCAGTCACCGAGGTGCCTCCGGTCGGGGTCGAGGTCTTTCTCGCGGTTACCGGTGGTTGCGCAACCGCGTTTAGCTTCGATGACGAGTCGATGTTGTTGTTTTGTACGCTAGACGCCGAATGTAATCCTGCCGCCGCAGCAGCGAGGATGGAGCCGGATTCGTCGCCGCTGCCCGCGGATGACGAAAGAGGTAACACCTTCGCTTCGCCGGTTTTCTCGTATTCTTCAAGATTCAACGTAGTCGACGGCGGGTTGTTGAAATTATACGGCGAGTCTTTGTTACGTTGACGTTCTTTGAATAACGTGTTACGGAACCAGTGCTTGATTACTTTTGGCGGAAGACCACTTTCGGCGGCCATCTTGTTTATTTGCTCTTCGGACGGAGAGTTGTTGATGTCGAAATGGGCGCGGAGGATTTTCAATTGGTCGTCCGTGATACGAGTACGGGCGCGTTTTTGTTGCGACGCGTTCGCCTGCGCAACAACAAAATAAAAAGGTTGGAATTAGCTGAAGTAGGCTGGACAATTTTAAGCGTGTCTAAAGAAAACTGATTTTAATACTAGTTTTCCAATTGCAATTTGGCAAACCCAAAGGATTTCCGGTGATTTCTCAACGTTAAGTAACTGGCTGGAGAAATCATCAATATTCTTTCTCACTTTGTCGATTGGTAGCTGGAAACCTACGTAAGAGACCTCAACTTTCTTGCAGTGAATTTTGTAGAGAATTTATAGAACTTCAATTTTCAACTGAACCATTTTTTTGGTAAAACTAGTTTTTTCTACGTTACAAGTGAAAAACAAACTTCGAGATATGTTAATTTTTCAATCACCCGTGAGATACAAACACATTATCTCTTATCACTTCCTTTAAACTCCCAATCCCCCTCTTCCCTACAATAAAATCCCAAAATACACTCACCACTTGTTGCTGCTGCATCAGATGTTGTTGCTGTTTGGCCAAAATAGACGTCGTATCGAGATTCGCCGCTTGCTGCGAGAACAGCGGGTTCTGCGCTTGACCGAGACCAACAATGGGATCAAACGACGGCGGTGGCATCATCATAGGAACCAATGGCGGTTGAAGATTCATGGCGGCAAGAGCAGGCATATTGAGTCCGAGGGGTAATCCCATACCCAGACTCGCCATACCCATCATCATCGGGTTAAACTGCTGCAGTTGCTGTTGCAGTTGCGAGGCAGCCATCGCATTGAGGGCTGCTTGCATCTCGTTCATTTGCTGCGCCAAGGACATCGGTATATTCGGCGATGGATTACCGGATGGATTACCGTTGGCACCGTGAGGTGAAACTGAGTCGGTACTGGAGGCTGGGGTAGAACATGTGGTAGGCGGATTAGGCGTGGCATTGGGTTCGTTGGCAGATTGCGAACTCTTCATGGTAGCGTCTCTTTCGTCGCAATCTTTCTCCGAGGTATTATCGTCGTAGGTCAAAGTAGAACTATCGTTGATTGGATTCGTGGCTGATGACTCGTTACCGGAGCCTTTCTGCGTGGCGTCTCTATCGTCAGATTCACGTTCGGAGTTATCGTCATAAGTAAGTGTTGAGCTATCGGTGACCGCGTTTGTGGATAAATTCAAAGCACTGGCTTCGTGGTCGCTGCTCATGTCTTCGTCTCTAGCACAGCTATAAGTATCGGTGCCAACATCGGCGGTCGTAGTCGTCGGCACCATTGCGGTCGCGTTCATCGTAACAGGTATAACTTTCTTTTCGATCTCGCACTTAATCTGTTGAGCGTACTTTTCGAGGAAATCCAACGGCACCAAGTCTTTGTGCACCTCTTCGCAATGCGCTTTGAGTACCCAAACGCTGGAGAACTCCTTATTACAATGTGTACAAGTCGATTTAGATACTTCGGGTAATTCATCCGTCTGTGCGGTAGCAACGGCTTCATCTTTCTCTTCTTTGACACTATCGGTAACGCTGTCTTTGCGCGTCTCCGGTGCCGCAGATTCCTCAAGCATCTGCGCCGATTGCAACTCAGCCAACAGTCTTTCATTTTCTTCGCGCTCTTTGCGCTGTCTTCTTTGGTGATTTTCGTTGAACTGCATCACCAAGTCAAAACCGAAACTTTCCAATAGGTGTTTATACATATGCGACGATTTCTTCGCCTGCTGCGGCAACTCCATGAACGATTCGTCACCGGTCATCATCGTGTAATGCGAGGTCGGCGATACTAGCAAATTACCAGCAGCCGAGGTGGCGCTGACTTGCCCAGAACGTTGCATATCTTGCGCCGTTCGCTTCAGTTTACTTTGTTGGGGTAATTTCATAAACGACTCGTCGCCGGTCATCATCGTATAATGGGAGGTCGGCGAAACCAGCAAATTCGCGTTGGCTACAGTAGCCGTCGACGTCGCAAGTCCGGCTTGCTGGAGATCTTGGTTGTTCTTCAGCTTAGCCGCCTGCTGTTGTTGTAACTTCACGAATGAGTCGTCTCCGGCCATCATCGAGTAGTGAGATGTAGGCGATACCATGAGATTAGTAGCGCCAGTGGCGTTACCGACAGTTGTGGCCACCGAGGAGTTAGATTGTTGTAAGTCTTGCGAGGCTCGTTTCAGCTTATGCAGGTGACTGACCGAGTTGTAATGCACGAGTAAGATATTCTTCTGCGTGAAGGATTCTTTGCAGACTTCGCATTTATAAGGGCGATTCGGATCTAGGTATTTTTCCATCGGGTAAATGACTTTTTCGCCTTTGCGATGAGGTACTTTTTTGTTATGCAGGGTAAGGTAGCTTTGCCGGGTGAAGGCCATTTTACATTTATGGCATTTATATTTGCGATTAGGATCGTTGTAGTTTTTCTCAGCGATCGCTTGACTATTCATATAATCCTCGATGAACTGCTCCTTGCAAGTTTCGTCATCGTCGTCGCTGTTCTCCGCGGTACCGGCGACATTCATTTGATCTTCGCTTTCCTTATTTGGGCTGTCTTCGTCCATCGACTCGTCCGTGTCCATACGTAAACTCTCCTTCTTCAGGAGTTCCGTTATCGACGGATCCAAAGCTTGGCCGCTTAATCCAGCCAGCAGCAATGGATTACTTAGCAAGCTCTGTTTAAAGATCAACATCTCCTCTTCCGATAAATCGGCATGCGATGTTTCAACGTGCTTCTGCAACGAGATAATAGATCTGAAGCTACGTCCACACAGCACGCATTTGGTAGCATCGCGTATAAAATGATACTGCGAATGAAGCTGCAGCTTTTCCATCGTTTTAAATGCCAAACTGCACTGACTACATCGATATTTATACACATGTTTCTCTGAGACGGCCACGGTATTTATGCGATTCTGCTGAATATGCACATCTAAGTAATGCCTTTGCACGTTCAAAACCGTGGTGAAATAAGCGCTGCATTCTTTCTTCGGACATAAAAAAACCGATCCTTCGATTTGTTTGATATCAAAGTGACCGTTTTCGTTTTGATGTAAGCATAACTCTTCGCTGTTGCGGAACATCTTGTTACAGGTCGTGCAACGTATACCATCTTCGAAGGTCTCGTTGGCCGCATCTTCTTGATCATCGTCCACCTTAGACGAATCCGATTGCGTACCTTTGGTCTCCATATCTTTGGATCCGGCCGACGACGAAGCCGATGACGCCGGACTGAACCGATGACTAGGCGGAGTTTGGACGTTATTCGGTTTAGGCGTATTCGAGCACTGCGACTGATTACAGAAGTCGAGCGCTTGCTCGGATCCGGACGAATCCGAATGCGGGATAACTTTGAACATATCGCTGAGATCCATTTGTACGTCTTTGCCACTCGACCGCCTATGCAGCTGGTGTATCTGTTCGATTTTCAGATGCTGCATCGAGCGAACATGCTGGAATAGCGGGAGCTTATCGGCGCACGAGAATTCACATAGGACACATTGGTATATCTTGCCGCCAGCCGTATCATCGTAATTATCGCGCAAATGACGAAACAACGACGCGCTGAATTCGTGCCGTTGAGCGGCCGCATGCAACTGGAGTTTGTGCGTACTGTTTGTGTAGTAATCGCAGGCGTTACATCTAACTTGGACGCCACCGGGAGACGAGACGTATTTGAGTTTCCATTCATTTCGCAGGCCGCCTTCTTTCACGTGGTTAACGTGCTGCAACCGCTGCAGATGCTTGTCGGTCTTACAATGCAGTTGGAAATTCGCCTTCAAGGTAGTCTTATAGGTGCACAATTTACATACATAATGGCCAGCGACAATAGCCAATATCTCTTGTTCTCTGATTTTGGTACGATCGGCGGCCAAATGATGCGAAAGGGCTTCCAACGAATCGCTGGTGAACACGTTGCAGACGCAACATTGGTATAAGTTATCGGGATTGAGATCAGCCGGTTCCGGGGGCGGCTCCATTGTTTCCGGATTCAGGCCCATATCCAAATTAGGCGCCATATCTGGTGACATATGCGGCGGCAGTTGGCCGCCGGTCATCAACTGTATCAGCAACGCTTGGTTGTACGCCATGTCAGCAAGCGCGGCTTCCGAATGCGGCGGCGGTTTTTCGCCTGGTAACGTCAGCCCCGGGTGGAAATGCAGTAATTGCTCGAAATTCAACTGCTGCTGATGCTGCGACGGCTGCTGTATGGCACTGAGGGCTTGCATCTGTTTCATGTTCTGCTGCAGCACCATCATATTATGCGTGTGCTTCTCGCTGGTCATGTGTATGCGCAGATTCCGCGCCACGTTTGTCTCGTAGTTGCAGACGTCGCAACGGAATGTAGGCTTGGGTTTTTGTTGCGTCGCCGGCGACCCTGTCATCGGACTGTGATACGGTATACCGCTACCGCCGGCCGAAGGACTAGTCATACCGGTGGGTTTACCGTGGCCGGACGGTACAGCCGGGCCGGTACCTGGGGCTGGTGATTGTTGATGGCCGGCGCCGGCCAGTTCGCTATTGGATACGGTGCCGTTTTGTAGTTCTTGCATGTTATTGAGATGTTTATCCGATTGCATATGTATGCTGAGGTTACCTTTGGTGGTCGTCGAATAATTACACACTTCGCATCGGTATGGTTTATATCCGCAGGTGTACGTTTCGCCGCGCGCCAAACGAGGATGCGGTTGGCCGGCGATGCAGTATATGCAGGAGGTCTCCGTTTCCGGGTGTTTCTCTTTCATATGGATTTCGAGCGTTTCTTGGTATTTATAGTGCCAATTGCATTTTGGACACTTCAAAGTCTTACACGAGTTACGCGAATGCATGCCGGCAAGCGGGCCGCCGCCGACGCCGCCTAACCGGGAGGAACTTAGTATGAGCTCGCACTTGGAACAGTCGACTCCGCTCGGCCGACCGCCCATGTGATCCGGACACACGCCGATTGTGGTACCGGTTAAGAAATTCGGCGGATGCTGCGCGAACGACATCGATGACGCCGACAGCAGCGGACTAACCGTCGAACCGGGCGAAGGACTGGCGCCCGGCGACGTCACAGCTCCGTTATTATTCTGACCGCCGTTATTACTATTGTTATTACTACTGGTCGTCGACGATGTCGTCGTCACCGCCGACGAACCGCCGCTAATTGGACTTTTACGCGTAAGATCCATTACACAATTAGGAACTTTTTGTTGCTGCGAGCTTTCGATGACGCCGACGCCGCCGCTCATGCTAGTCGGCACGCCGCCGATGCCGTATGACGAATACACGCTGGCGCCGCTGGCCATATGATGCTGGCCGACGGAACTAGGAGGCGTCGTCGTACCGCCGCCTCGGTACTTGCCGTCGAACGTCACGCCGGACGCTACTTGACGGTATTTACCGTCGAGCGTCGTCGACGTCGCCGATACCGCGTTCTGCGGCGCCATCACAGGAGGCGATAACGGTTCCAGAAACGAAACCAACGGTTCTTTCTCTTTGCCGACGCACTGGATTATGGCCGACGTATTCTTATGACTGAGTATATCCTTTTCGTCGTCCTGCAGCAGCACGTTATGGTCGCTCATCGCGTGCGCCACGAAAGACTTTGCGTAGCCAAAAGACAATTTACATATGAAACACATCAAAATCGGCTTCACCGGCACCGACGAGCAATCCTTACTCGACAGATTCTCCACATCTTGACTATTCTTATCGGCTGCGGCGCTATTATTATTTCTTTCACTATATTTATTATCACGAACCGAGTAAACCCTATAACTATGCATAACCGGTACCTCAGGAACTACGCTTTTATCAGGCACGCCGCCCAATCCGGCCTTCGTGTAATTCGACAAATTACCATACATCGAATGATTGGTACTGCGCGACGAGACATATATGGCGTTCGCGATCTGCGGAAAACCTTCGGAACGCGACACATTCACGCCGCGTCCATCGACGATGCACCCGTTACCGATAAGCTGCGGTAATTCGGCCGCGTCGTCGTCGCTAAGTTCGCTATTTTCGATAATATACGCCGAACCATCCGGATTATAAACGATTTTACCATCGAAATTCTCCACGTCGCTGGTACTCGATTCATCCACCATGCCGGAGACATCATGATGACGCGCGCCGCTCTTCTCTTTGCCATTCTCGTTTTCATCTCGTTCGCTACCGTTATCCTCGTCGCTGCTCGCTTCCTCTTCGTCATCGTCTTCGGAGCGATTCTTAATTATGGTCGATTCTTCTAAACACGTCTCGCCAAAATCGTCTTCGCCTCCGCCAACGTTACCGCTGCTCGACTGCGTACCGGAGCCGGACCGCGACATCTCGTGCACGAATTTACTTCCGGACGGCGGCGACGTCAGGCGTTGCTGACCTTCGTCGCGTCCCGCTATCAAGCCGGCCGGCGGCGAAGCCGTGGAATCTTCTTCGGGACTCATTTCGCCACCGCTGCTGCAATTATCGTCGCCGCTGCCGCACAACGACGCGTTGCTATTGTTACACTCGTCCGCCGCCCTTTTACGTTTCCGCTTTTTACGCGATGCGCCGAGTAACACGGCCCGTTCCCTCTCGTCTACTGATGTTTCGCCGGCGATGGGAGAGGGCATCGCTGTTCCCGAATGTCAACCATCACAAAAGGACATAATCGACGCCAGTCTATCCAATCTGAAACATAAAAAAAACACACGTCGGGTTAGAAAAATTCTGCTAGGAGAACAAATCGGGGGTGAGAGGAGAGAGAAAATAGGTACACACGTTGCATCACAGACCCATCGTGTTGGGTATCAGTTGTTGTTAATTTTTCGTGAGAAATCCGAATATGAGGTTAGTTTTACATGAAAAGTCGATTAGGAGCCGGAACACGACTTGTAACGCTCTTAAAACTAGTTGAAAATTCAAACAACGAATATATATCATGCTGGGTATCAATTGTGGTCAATTTTTCGTGAAAAATATGAATATTATATTGAATATCGTCAATTGTGCTTGGAAATGCATTCTTCCTCACTCCAAATGTAATCGAAAATTTACACCAAAAAATTATATCATGTTGGGTACCAAATGTACTTAATTTTTCACAAGAAATTCGAATATCGCATTATTTCTTTGAAAAAATGCGTAATTTTCAAATTTATCGACCGCATCTTCGCTGTATCGTGTATTTATCATCACTCATTTGTGAAAAGCACGAACCAATGGTGAACTAAGGCATCTAGACGACACAAATAAAATTCATGAGGCACTCAAGTCCATTTCGAATCTCAAATTCATCTCATTTATGGACTAAATCGAAGCTAAACACTCCAGACAACTCCATTTAATAGGCTCTAACTTCTAAACTCGCACACAATGACAGGAAATCCTCCCAAATAATTCCTAATATCCGGTTCTAGGAACGAAAAATAGTAGCAACCATTCCTCACTATCGGTCCCTTCTTAAACATCTCGAAATTAGCTTTCCTTACCTCTAAACCTAAGATACCTTCATTACTCAGTAATTATCTCGTAATCATTCAACAAGCCGCCAGGTTTCTTCTTGATTTATAAACCACCGCCGCGGTCTGACTTTCTACCGCATTAAATACCCCGCCCCTTGCTACCCGAGCCAACATGGAATTAGGAAAAAACCGTCGCGACTCCAATCATTAACGCCGTTCCTCCTCCGAATTCGTTCGCGAATACCGAACTAATTGCAGGCGCCATTCGAACGCGTTCATCTGTAATCGCGCATCGCGCAGCCATCAATTACGTAATTACGCGCATACCGACGACGTCCAATTAACAAACCTCACAAAAATGCTACGAAAAGCGTCCGCGTATCAAAAATTCGCCAACGCCCTCAAGGCACCCTCCGTTAATTTACGCCGGCTTCGTTAACACGGCCTCATTTTCAGGCCAGGTCGGAAAAGCTACCGCGCAATCGCCTCGCTTTCCACGATAATTACCCTCGACCGGGCTCAGCGCCGCGTCGACTAATTAAAAAAGCTTTTCTTTCTATACCAACGCCCCGCATCCGACCAATCACCGTCGTCAATGGGCGGCGGCCATTTTAACGAATTAAATCCCGCGCTACGCGTCGCCACCCTCTTCGCCGTCGTTTGCTAAACACCGCACATACACGCTCGCCGCCGCAGCCTTTGTTCCTTTAATTTTTGCCAACCCCTTTCGTATCCTCTATGCTGAAAAGTAATGCGCCGCGCGCGGTACCACTCTTACACCCACTTAATGGAAAAAAAACTCTTGCCAACCCCTTTTCCTCGTCACGACGTTCGCGAACCGACGTTAAATTTTCTTTTGCGCCCTCTCTTCTTTTTTTCTTTTCTGCGTTCATTTTCGTATTTTCTTTCGACCATACCGACGCTGCTGCCTTTTTCCATCCCCCTTTTTTTTTTCCTTACTTCCTTCTTCGCCGACGTCTTCAGATCTCTTCGCACCCTTCGCGTATATCGTCTTGCACACATGTGTACGGCGTTCATTTATCTCCCGTTTTGCCTTCGCAGCGTCGACGTCGCCGCCGCCACGTCTAATGAGAGTCTGCGCGTTTTTCGGGCGCTTATTTTTCGCATACGTGTAATTCGTCGTCGTCCTCTTCGCTTTCGCCTTCGCGAACACGTCTTCCTTTCTGTTTTTGCGTTCATATACACGCACACACTCGCACGCGAAAAACAGGGTACATCGAGTTTTCGGTTTTTAACGCTGAAATAACTTCTTGTGTTTTCCTTCCGCGCCATCTCTCCGCATCATCGTTTACTTTCACTCCGCAGCCGTCGCGTACACGCTGCAAATTTCCAATTACCTTCCTCGACAGATCAGCCTCCCCCTAATATTCCATCCTATTTATAATATACGCTCGTTCTTACCGGAAAGCTCGCCAAGGTAGGGAAATGGACTTGAATTTCAAAATAAACGCTTTTTAGGGTATTCTTTCCACTCTATAGCGTACTTATTTCTCGAGAATAACTTCTCTTAACGTTTTTTTTTTTTCTTCCAGTGGTATGTATTTTTCTTATTTATTTTCCCCCTTTTTTACCCCTCTCCAAGTCTCGTGCTTCACTATTTCTTCTTCAAGTCGCTCTTCAAATACGATTTATCGGTTTCGTGTATTTCCCCCGCTTGTCTTCTCCTCAATCACGTAATTCGGCGTATTTTGCACTCTTCGTTAGAATATTTTCATTTACCGAACGCGCAACCACCGAGAAGGCTGTTTTGGACGCCATTTTGACGCATGCGCGTTAACGCCAACAAATCGAAGTTTAATTCAGGTATTTTTGCGGTGAGCTGGAATTCTACTTTTTTCGGAAATCTCGGGATGTTTCAAAGTCCATCAATTGTGTCGAGTACTTTGCGTGTTGTTCGAAAAAACTTTCGCCATTTTGTTTCTTTTTCTTTGTAATTCGTCATTTTGCAAATCTATTGAGCTGCACTATGAAAAATAACTTTTTTCGCGAGCAAAACATCATCAGCACTTTGATCAGTTAATCTAAATAATGATTTATAATGATTAAAATATTTGAAAATTTTATTTATTCATTTTTTTGAATGAATTGAATTTAAAATAACATCTGAAACATCAACAAATTCAAATTTCTCTGATATTTTGAACTTCCATTGAAAAAATTATTTCATTAAAAGATCTCAAAAACGAATATTTTATCAAAATTAAAAAAATTGGAGCTAAAATATTATGTATTTACAACTTAAAAGGAAAATAGAACATTTTTCTTCGATAAATTTACAATTTATTATCAATTGATAAATTATTGAGTTAAATCTATCAAAAAACTTGGGGCAAATATGAACTATGATCTGCTTATCCACCAACTTATGAAAAAATACTCTCAATATTTCCCCAACTTAACATGGGAAAATGTATATTTCTATTTCGCCTATTATCACTAAATATCGCAAATTTACCCCTCTCTCTTCTCTTTTTCGTATGAATTTAAAATTCCCAACATAGTAATACATCTATCGAACTCAGAATATTTTACAGAATGGTTCTCCATGCAGAAATCCTTTAAAGCAACCTCGTTCTGAGCGTATTTTTGAATAATGCAGGAAGGAGAAGGGGTACTTCCTACTTCAATATGAATTCCACTACAGACCACATGTCCACATGAACTTTTCACATCTCTCAGCGTCAATTTATCTTCGAATTCGGCTCAAAAAACTCATCAAACCATACTCGTATTTCCACCACCTCCAACCCCCTCTATGCCACGCTTTAAAACACTTCCAAGTCCTCGACACTTCCGAATACCCCAACGAATCATCTCCAGCTTGTAATTCGATTACCTCTGAACGCATTCCAAACGCCTTTATCATCTCGCTCCTCCAAATCCACTTTGAGCCTTACGATAAAAAAACACCCAAAATAAACACAATTTCACACCGACGAGAATCGCGCGCACCAAAATTTAATTCTAATAATCGACGTCCGTCTTTTTATCGACGCATTACCCCACACCATCGTACCCTTCGCGATCGACCACGTACGAAAAACCAACCTAACCCGAATATACCAATAAAAATAATTTCATCGCCCAATAACCCGACGACGTTACTCCAATTATCCGCAGTTACACTCCATTAAACTGTTACTAATTTATGCCGGTTCTGATTCAATGCATTTCACCGTATATCTATATCTCGATTTATGTCTATTCCGTACCTCCTCCTACCATCTGCGCCACCTCTTTTTCATCGCATTCCCAATCCAACGAATAATCCATTTAGTTAATGAACAAAATGGGGGCTCATTGTTACGATGTAACGATACAGTAATTTGTATATTCCGATATGTATATCGGTAAAAATAAACCCATGTAATATACTTCCCAATATTAATACCACCTATAACAATAACAAACCACCACGACGAAAAGGGCGCCAAGGATTGCGGGGGGTACGACCGCGTACCACATATTGCATTGATTCAACATTTATAAACTCGTATAACCATTTTTTCCAGCTCCACCTTCGTATCGACCAATCGCAAACGCGACCGAATAATTAACGCGATGTACCCTCGCCTCATGACCCTTTTCTTTCATGTCATTACAATAAGAATGGAACAATGCATACATGCTCTAAATATTACACACCGGTATGAACCCTTTTTTTAAAAAAAAACCCTCCACGCACAACTTCAACCTCTCGTTCTCCATACGCTATTCTCTGTTTCAAAGGTTTCGCTACAAACACCTTCAAAGGTCCGATAGATGGCGTACTCATCGCATGAACTACCCTTTGGTCAACATTTTCCACTTCGCGACTAAAACGAGTAAAGTTTACTATGTTTCTCCAAAATATACACCATGTCTACACACTACACAGCATCCATCTCATCCTAGATCTTCGACGTTTACCTTTATTCCGTATTACGTGTACCTTCACAGAATCGCAGGTGTAAATAGAAAAAACTACTGTTACCGGGTAGTGACGATGGTTACCTCGTATCCAACGATCCCTCTTTCCACCTTATTTACCGTATTTCTCAGGCTTACATTATGTCCGCCTGTCGAACCTTTTTTTTACGTTATTTTTTCCTATATTTAAAATATTATTCTACGACGGAAGCGATATTTTCGTTTTATAAAATAAACGAGTCTGACACACAGACAGCCCGGTATTTTTTCCTGTCATAATTTGCCCAAAATTCACACTCGAGTCGTTACCTTTTCTTTGCGTTTAAACTTGATTTAATTATTTCAGTCGAAAAAATACTCGTAAGACAAAAATGTCGCGAAGTACCAAAAATTCAAAACAATACATTATTTTCGTATTTAAATCGTAAATTCGAAGACATGTTCACTGACGAGAAAGAGTTACTCGGTCCATTGAAAATTAAGATAAATTAATTTTTGAAAAATAACCTAAATCTTCTCTTCTACGAGAAATAAAATTACTGACACGATTGAAACGAAAGAAACATTCGTTAACGAGTTAACGAACTAACCTAGCTTGAAATTCTTAATTGATTAAATCTTTAGATTTATGTCAAATGCATTAAAATATGGAAATATATCAACAATAAAAAAAAAACGGAGCTAGGTAGTAGGTACATTTCTTACTAAAAAAAACAGAATTCAATTTAAAAATTTTTTTGTGTATTTTTATTTTAAATTCTTTTAATTTTTCACATACTTTTTCATGTAAATTACACATGAATTAAACATTTTTCAAATGAAAAAATTTTTTCAATCAATTTTTTTATTCGAATTGAAAATTTTTTTAGTACGAAACCCGTCGTAATTATTTGTTTTAGAATTTTGCACAACTTCGATTAGAATTTCGTGGAATTTCGAACAATATCGAGGAATTTTTGAAATCTTTACAATCGTTTTCCAATTTCATATTGAGAAAATATTCAAAAAATATGGTCAAACGGTTTAAAATTCAGTAAAGAAAGTCGAAAGTTGGAAAAAAGCAGTGAAATAAATATTGATTTTTCTCATCATCGAATAATTGTTTGTTATGAGAAATAAATTTGTTTACTTATGAAATTTATTATAATAATAAAATCATTATATTTTAAATCGCTATCAAAAATCAATTAATTAAAAAAGTGTTTTGTACCTACTTCATTTCGATTCAATAATTTCACTAAAAAAAAATTGAATCAAAATTTATGATAATAAATATGAATTTTTGTGATATTTAAAAATGAAATAAAAATTATTAAAAAAATCAGATAAAAATAGCTGAAAATGGGAAAAAAATCACCAAAATATTCGCACAAATGTTCGAAAAATAATTAAAATTTGGGAAAAAATTCAATCCATAAAAACTTGAATGGAAAATTTCTTCGAGGAATTTAATTCCTCGTATGCTCCAAATCAAACATTTCGAAACTATTAAAAACACATCGATGACGTCATCGATTCATAGAACAATCTTTGCAGTTATAATTCTTCAAAAGGAATTTATTAAATAATTAAATAAAACACTATAATAAATAGTAAATTAACATTTATATGTTATTATAAAATAATATATTTAAATATTTCAGTCGACATGATTTTCCCACGTCAACTTTTGATGTTTGTATTCAAAATACACAAACAGCATACTCTACGTGTAAAAAAATCATTAAATTTTCGTTTTCTAATAAAATTACTTATTTTTCGAACACACGTCACCTCATTTTTTGCATTGTTTTGTTAAATACGTCTCTTTTAGCACATATTTTTTAAACAAATAAAACCCACAAAACAAATGATTATATTCGATTTTTGGAAATAGGCTAATTCGACGGTTTTACTAATGCAAAGTGAAAAAAATCCCGCCGCTTTCTCTTCCATTCTTAAAAATATGCATTATATCTGGGGGAGAGAGGTGAAAAATAAGAAAATCCTTTTGGTCCATTTTCGCCGCGTTTGTCACTTTCTGGTTTCCACGGAGTTTACGTTTGTAGTATTTCATATGTTCTTTTCGACCTTCGGAGTTCGTACAGCGTGCGAAACTTACTCCAACGTTAAATTACCTTCGAAGACTACCCGCTGATACGACCTTTTCTGCACATGCAAACACGAAAGACGTCTTAAATTTCTCGTTTTCTTCATGCAAAAACACCACAATGTCTGGTACGTGAAAAATATCAATTTCGGTAGAGATATCCGCTGCGAAACTCCAAAAAAATCCACTACTCACTGTGACTTTTCCACGCGACTTCTGGATCTCTACCAACAGCATCTCGGGGGGCCAATGACACCTCGAAAAAATTCAAAATTTCCACGCACCCTCTACATCACTTCAAAATTCACGTCTTGGATCTCACCTTCAATGGCCACAATTACCCGCCTTCTCGCCGTATCTGCGCCAATAACAATAAACCATATCGATACCACCGTACAAAGTTCAATTTAACTCACTACTCGCGTACTTGACCAGTTTTATTGGCTATTACGTTGTTTCCGCTTCCACCGTGCTGCGCTTCGGTAGCGCATTCGCCATCTCGGCGCGTTCAAACGCGATAAACCAAAAAGGTAAAGAAGGCGTTACATCGTCGTAATAAAAAAAAACCAGCTACCTTGGCGCAGTTTGGGCCTCTGTAGTCATTTCCACCTCGGCACGTACCCCTACCTTATGCTCGCAACATTAACTCCGCGCTGTCCAACTCCTTAATAGAGCGCACCTCCACGTCTGTAATATTTAATTGCCAAAGGTTACATACCCTATACCGTTCTTTCATTCATATCGTACTCGGACACTCTTCTCTTTGCATCTTCGCCGTCTCGGATACACCATCGACCATCGACAATACCTTGTACCAGCGTATACCTGAATATACCACACCGAAACATCCCTTTATACCTTTTAATGGACACTTGTATTCATCTACGTGCTCCTTTGTCTTTTTATTTAATCAACGACCTTGCGCAGTACCTACACACTGACACTCTATCGCCGACGACAATGGCAAATCCTCATAATACCAATGTCGATGAAAAAGGGTTTTACTAAAATAACTCCGTGTGTCCACCACACTTCTACGTACACCTGGTCAACGCCAACCCCTCCTCTTCCTCCATCGCCTCAAATTACCATTTTCTTTCGCCGCCGGCATTGTTCACCCTCCAACTCTCACCGATCTCCGACTGGGAAACCCGTCGCGATTCCTCAGGTAAACTCACCTTTCGCATATTGTTTTCGCTTTTGTTTATGACGTCTTTTACGTATATTTTTCAAAATTACCGATCGCATTGTTCTTCGGGTAATTCATCGGGGGGTCTAATTTAAAAATACCGATTCTATGAAAAAAAAAAAAAAAAAAAAAAAAAAACGCCAAAACACCGAAGCGAACATGGTCCTCTGAGATGTACCAGTCTGCCGACACGTGTACGTGGAATATCATAGGCAATGTTACTGATCACAAGAAAACGCAAATCGATCGTAGGTCGTTAAGCTTCAAGGAGTCGTCGATTTTGGGAATTTTTTTATTTAGAGATCTTTACCCTCGACGTCTATTCAACGCAACTCGAGGCGGACTCCTTTGTCGAGAAATTTATGTAGATGATGGTTTTTTCAGTTCACCTGTTCTCCTCTATCAACAGGTTTCCCAGAATCTATCGAATTTTGTTTGTTCCTAGATCTTAAAATGGAATATCCTTCAAATGAGCACGTTCCAGCCCCTCACCCCTCCTCCTTAATGACTTCCGGTCGCATCTATCACCGAAATACAACCTCATCTGCACACCCCACGAACCATTCATCCCCAACTCCTCCACCCTAATTCACCAGCAACTCCACACGAATCGATCACGTTCTCACGGCCATTTTGAATTCCGCGATCGTCGTCGATGAAAAAAACCCATTAATATCGCCTCGCCTCATCTCGATTAATTTTCTAGTCGCGTCTCGGCTTCTTTGTCTCGTATTCGCACGCATTCGTCCACTCGGCGTGGCTTCTTCGGTAGTAATTATAAACGCACGTCCGCCATTATCTTTACATCGACTCGATCACCGCCGCTCGCCAATGACCATCCACGTCGCGATCTCCGTAATCGGAAAATTTTCCTTTGACCTTCGTCTCATCGCGGTCGTGAAATTCGTCTCATTTCACGCCACACTTCGTCACACCGCCAACGTCCTCTCTTCGTGGAACTCTTACGCAAGCCACAATCTCTCCGAATCCGCGCATCGACCGCAAACCTTACTCCGAACAGCAATTACTCAACGCGCCATCGTTGGCCGGCATAATTTATCCGAATAATTAGACGAATTATCAGTAAAAATTCATCTCCCGAGTACCTTATACGTGCCCGAGCCCGCGATACGAGGCGAGCCGCACGAACGGCGACGGCACAGACCTTCGTAGTGACCACAGAGCCATACCTATGTAGTAATTACCGCCGCGTTTCATAATTACCCTCCTTCGCCTTCGCCTCTCCACCATCGAACGATGACGACGTGTGTGTAACGTGTAATTAGACACCGAATAACCGAGCCGGTCGCGCTGCAACGGCGCCAAAAAAATGTTAAAAAACTCGCAGCGCTTTTCTAACCCCACCGCGTACCCCCGACCATCTCCTCCGCGACTCCTCGTCCACCTTAGTCGAGGACATTGTATAAATATACGGATCCTTCGCTCGAAACAAACACCAAACACGACGTCCGATTGTACCATTTCTCTCGTATGACGTATCCGCATCGGGAATTATTCCCCTGAGCCTCTCCTTACTCGCTGCACTCGTCGCCTCTTCCTTTAATTCACGTTTCGCCGAAAAAATTCTTGGTTTTGGAACACGTACACGTGAACGGTCTATAATACACGTATAATTACTCTTATTACTCCCCCTTCGCCTCCTGCCCATCTCCCCTCTTCGTTAACCGGTTCATCGACGGCGAATTGTCCACATATCAATGCCAACGTAGAGCTCCATCGATTACGTACAAATTCCTCACCCTCATCCTCCTCCGTCTTACGCTCCGATTCACCCGAAACACAGTTAATTCGCCGCCCCGAATTCCGGCTTAACTGACCTGCCCATTAATTTCTTCGCGTATACTTTCCCTTATTCTCCGAACGCGTATATACTTAAGCCTCGTCTAAATAAGTTTTTCTAATATCCGTCCCCCGCCCCTCGCGATGCTCTCCGGCTCGCCAGAACTTTTGTAATTAAAGCTCTACCTTCGGCCTTCGCCCTCGCGCTTCACGTTCGTTTTCTCTTGTTCGTCTTTAAATTGAGCTTTTATTAACGAGAGGCTTCGGCGGCCGAAATTTCGCTTTTTTTTCGGCGTCTCGTTTAAAACACCACATATGCTTTGGATTTTCAGCGTAGTTAAAAAGTTAAATAACTTTCATCCGCACCTTACCTCCCCGCTACAAACTATCACGAAATCGTACAGCGCCGCCGTTTGGTCGACGCTTTTAATTAATTTCCTATTTCGCCGTTTCACGCCTTAATTAAAACTTAGCTTCACAGAGTTTTCTCTTCGACCGTCTCGAATCATTTTCAGGACCGAAATAAGCGCCACTTTTAGCGCCACCGAGATCACCGCTGAATTACCCTTTTAGTCAGTCCTTTGGTCGTAAATCACGTTCGTTTTAAAAAAGAAACAATTGCGTGATGAATTCTTGACCAAACAATTGCTCAGGACCTTAGTATTCCCCAAGAACAACTGATTACCTTTTAAGGGTGCTGTTTTGTCTTTTCTTTTTCTTAGGAATCTGCGAAATTGTCAAAGAACTCGTGTGTATTCACAATTAAACGTTTTGTTTTTTTCCTAATTTTTTATTGTTGTTGGTCAACCGCGACGAATTTATTTAACCAATGATGGAGCCATTTCTGACATTTTCATTTTGAACTCGCCTTCACCTACCCAGAATGATTTTTTTTAAAACAAAGTGTCCAACGGTTTAGCGACCAAATATGAGGAAAAAAGCTTTCTCCATACGCAGAATACGCACCCAACAGATTTTTCGCTAATCAACATACAACGTAGAGATCTTCTAGTCCGATTATTGCATCATTTGGGAATGAAAAAATGAAAGAAAAACTAAAATTTGGTACATCTGCGAATTTACCCTTCACAACGTATTTCACTATTGGAAAAATATCACATGTTGGCGGATTTCCCTCTTATACGGATTTTAGCCTCCCAAAGTTGAGTTTTTTGCGTTTATCTTCGCAAAAACCGGTTTAATCGGGAAAATAGCTCAGTGCTAAATTAAAGCCTGTTAAATTCTCTATCAAATTCACCGGAAAAAATTCAACGTCGCTGACTTAGTTTTCGAGTTGTAAACCAACAAAGTCGGATTTTTCATGATTTCTCGAACTAACTTCTAAATAGTCATTTGTTTCCGATTCGCCGAAAATTGAGTTTTTTTTTCCAAGAAATTAGCTTAATTTAAAATTCAAGCCCTATTAATTTTCAACACATAAAATCATTCCAATCTCTCGCCTTTTTTCCTTATCGTCACCTCTCACCTCCAAAAACACCTTCATCCTTCATCGCTCTCTCCACCTTGATACCCTCGACCCTCGCACGGAATTACCGGACGATCTCACGGAGACGAATCCATTTGCGGCTCATTAAACGTGATCTCATCTCTACCATTCCGCCTTACAAAGCCTCGCTTCGCGTTAATTACAAAATCAAATACCGCCTAGTCATTGTGTGTGTATTAGCGTCGTCGTCGCACGCACACACCGAAATACACCGAAACGCTCGTCATATAAAAAATACCCGATTTATACCTCGAGCCTTGTACCACGGCTTGGACGACACACGTCGTAAAACGAAAAAAAAAAACTACCAAGCTCGTTGTTTCTACCATCATTCTCGACACATGACCATACATCGATTAACCCGTCCACTGACCGAGGTGTCCGTATGATAATTTGAAATTAGTAAAATACGAATAACACACGAACAACTCCTCTCTCTATCTATCGCCACCACAAAACGAGCAATTTATTTGTAAATCCTGGCCATCTCTTATGTTCACGTCGCGTCGTAAAAATTCATCTCGCTGCGTTCATCTTGTAAAGGTACATATATCGATCGACTGTGATTTTATTTATTTTTACCGTCACTCTCATCGATCTCAAAGGGAGAAAAAATTAACGACCGATGGTCTTTTATAGAACCTATACGATCAATGGAACCTTTTCGGTCGCTTATGAATGGATCCTCGTTTCGAAAATGATTTCTTTCCTTTTAATTTACGATTCGCGGCGAGCGCATAGACATATGGATGTATAGTCGTATACACCTAGAGTAATTGGCATCTCCACATTTAATAGGGTTTCGCGGTCGTTAATTAAATAGTATACGACGGGAGGGAGGCGTAGATAGAGATGATGAGTTGCTATTCGCGTATACCGATGCATGATTGTGTACACGTCAGCGACCGATAAGGTTGTTGAATTTCGACCTGTGTGTAATAAGAGGTGTTAGGTTTAATTCGCCTTCGCGTATTCTCCCGGAATCTCCATTTATTCTAGTTTCACGTCTGTCGAATTCGAATTGAGATTTTTTTAATCCATATTGTCCCCAAAATGTCCACTGCATTGTTGTACAAATCCCTTTTGCTCTCCTCATCACACAAGAAAGGATAAATCATATATATTAACGTATCCTCCCAATGGTCCCCAGAATATCATCTACATCCTCCTTGAAACGACCTTCATTCATTTGGGTCCTTATAAGTCCCCAAAATATACTTTTCAAAGTTATATACATTCTTATTTTTGTGTTGGTCACCAAAAAAGATGTTCTACTTATTCCACAAAAAGGGACACTTCATACATATACTATCCTAATGGTCCCCAGAATACTACCTACATTCTCCTTGGACCGACCTTCATTCATTTGGGTCCTTATAAGTCTCCAAAATTCTCAAAGTTATACGCGTCCTTATTTTTGTGTCGGTCCCCAAAAAAGATGTTCTACTTGTTCCACAAAAAGGGACACTTCATACGAGGTACTTGTATACTATCCTAATGGTCCCCAGAATACTACCTACATTCTCCTTGGACCGACCTTCATTCATTTGGGTCCTTATAAGTCCCCAAAATATCCTTTTCAAAGTTATGCACATCCTTATTTTTGTGTTAGTCCCCAAAAAAGATGTTCTACTTCTTCCACAAAAAGGAACACTATACGTACATATACTCTCCTAATGGTCCCCAGAATACCATCTACATTCTCCTTGGAATGACCTTCATTCATTTGTGTCCTCACAAGTTCCCAAAATACACTCACCACTTCCCTGTGGGTGCCTTCGTTTGGAGTTTTTACTGATTAAACTTTCATTGTTCCCAAAAATCGTTTGCCTGAAATTCCAACCATCTCTTCTTTCAGTCCTCAAAATATTCTTCATTTTTTCACAAAAGTTTCCACAAAAATTGAGAATTTTCTACCCCAGATGTCCCTAAAAAATGCACTCTTCGGGCCCATGAGCTATTTTCCTGAAATTCCAATAATTTTTTCTTTCAGTAAGTCCTCAAAGTGATGTTCATCCTCTAGATACACTCTTCACGTCCCCAAAAGTTATTTCGATAAATTTTGATGAAATGAATCCCAAAATGCAGTATTCATTTTCGTATAAAAAACTTTACACGAGGATTTTCCTACTTTTTACTTTCAATATCTCCAAACTACTTTATTCACGTCCCCATAATTAATTTTTCTTGGGTTCCAAAACCGTCGCTATTTTCCAAGACCTTAAAATACCATTTTGTTTTTCTCATAGAATATTTTCACAATTCTTTCATTTTTCTGTATTTTCAATAGGTTCCATAATACGCTATTTATTTCTCAATATCTTCATCCTATCCTCAACTTTTCCCTCTGTTTGAAGCTCATAAACGAATATTGATCAATTTAAAAATATTTTTTCCTATAATCACCACTCCTCAAACGCAGAGATCTCCGTTCTCATAAATCCAATTCCACCTCGCCTCTTCGCCGTCACCAAACCAGTCTCTAAATCACCAACTTCTAGTTATTAATTACCCAGCACGGTACATTAAACCGAATTACCGACGACACATTTTATCCGAATCGAGCCAACGACTAAACCAGATCCGAGTATTTTTCGGACTCGATCGTCGTTAATTTATACGTTACTATTTTTTATGCTCTCTCCACGCTTATCCTCAAGTCGCGAAATCCATTCCGGAATGCGTCTACTTTATTAGTACACACAAGCATATGCATAATGTAAACGCGACCGAGCGCACGTTAAATAATCCGCCCACGGATCGCCGAATTTATGTACTTATTTAATTTATCTTGTAGCGAATTAAACGACACTGATTTTTACGTGTAAATTGAAAACGAGACACGAGGGGTTCTCAAATGCGGATATTCTCCTTACTTCGTGCTCGTACCCCTCACTGTATTTATCGTCTATTTATACCCCCGTATACGAGCTTCGAATTGTTAATGCGCTATCTCCGATATCTGCTTTCTTCTTACACTTTTCACCACATTTATCCTAAATTGTTATCTGATGAGTTCATTTTACCACTTCTCATCTCGCGCGCCTTCGTCGTAATCCGAAACAACTTGTTACCCCGAGACAAACCACATCTATGTTGGACAAAACACACCAAAACTCGGATTTACACACCACTGAACCTCTCCGTACTTCTGTGCATCTATCCACGAGCTGATTTCTTTCCAATGATAACCTGATATATCTTGTATGCCGTCTACAACACGACGACGAATTATTATTAATTTAAATTAATTAATTTCTTAAATCTTTCGTGGTTTCTTGTTCGCATCGCGTACACGAGTCGTGTTCGCGTTCCATTTACACGAGAACGAAGAAAAAACTGGTTCTATTTTCCAAGACCTCTTTCACCTATCTTCCGCCATGCCCACACCTACGCTCGAAATTGCTCCCAAGGCCGATCAAATTTCCAAATTGGAAAATCGAAATTCTAACCCTCAGCATCTACCGAGAACCTACCATCTCACGACACACGCTTCACGGAACTCGCCAATCCCTAATTAACGTGTCAAGCCTCGACACAAATGACCAAACAAAAGCGAGCGAAAACTCATCTTCGATTTACATACCTTCGACGTCAACGTCTTCCAGAAACACTTCTTTATTCTACTTCGCCTAATTCGCGTCTTGACGATGTACGTACACGGTGGCGATATAATTGCGTTATTTAAATATTTATTATCGTGTTCGGGCGTATACACACTATCACAACACATCGCTTACACGTATAAACGCTTTAGTCATGGACAAGTATACCGTACGATATCGTGTGACCAAACCTCTTGTCTTACTCTTCACCGTATGCCCATAAAATTCCCATACGATAAATAACCAAACCGTATAGAAAATCGTCGTATTGAAATAACTAGATGAATATAAATAGGTATTTATCCAATATAACCGCGACCGTCGTCAACGGTGACCCGATACGTCCTTATTTTCATCGACAATCGTTACGAATTTACGGAGGCAAAAAAAAAAACAACGACAACCTCGATAACTCGCGAACAAGCAAACCATCAACATCAACCACCAATCACTGAGTGGTCCGTCGCCCAAAACACCTTCACGTATGTGTCTTCGCTGAAAAAGGTGAACAATTCCCACTTTTTAGCCACCGCATTTAGACAAAAGCGACGTGTTTTTCGAAGATTTCGTATAATGGGCCAATCAAAAAACAGAGACATTTTAAGTGGGGACAATAAATCAACGATACTGCGTGTACTTGAAAATTTGTGTTTTTCATCTCAACTCTCGAGAAAGTTATTTCAGATGCAATCGCGTAATCATTGCTTTTATTCTTTTTTTCTATTTCTTTTTTGCTTTTTTCTTTCAATGCGGCCAAAATAATACGATTTTTCTACGAATCGTCCGAAAAAGAGAAAAAGAGTATTTGGACAAAAGGTCTTTTTTCGATTGTTTTTTATTTTTACACAGGTATTTTTAATTTTTATTACTTCACAGAACTAAGTTGTTTTTCGATTTCTACGAGTATTTGAATTTTCAGCCAATTTTACGACGAATTATTTTTGATAAATTTTTTTTTATTCGAAATCTTGGAAGTGAGAAGCCTAATTTAATATCTCTGCGAAAATTTTCAAACAAATTATTAAATTCGAAATTTTTTTCAATATGTAGATTAACGTTGTTTAATAAAAATCAATGCACCTGAAAGCTTCGTTTTTTACGTTGAATTTACACGCAGAAATAGTTTATTTATGTTGAAAATCGATAAAGAACAACTTAAGGCCTATTTTTAGTTAAGCTCCTCGATTTATTTATACATATTTTATGGAGAAAAACAACAAAAAATCAGAAATTAACAGAACAGGAGCAAATAAGTGAGCTAATTTAAATTAAGAACACTACTAAAAAAAACGTTGAAAATTTTTTTTCGATGCTTATTCGATTTATTGAAAAAATTTCGTTATTTTTAAAACAAAAGCAAACAAAAATCAACAGAAAAAAAAACAAACACATGAGCTAATTTGAATTTAAATCATTGTCAAAAAATAATTAAAAAAAAATGAATTTTAATTAGAAAAGAACTCAGATTGCCAAATAATTTAAACAAAATTCTAAGTAATGAAAATTGTTCCAAATTATTTGAATATTAATAACGAATAAAAATAAAGATATTTTTTTACGAGTAAATTTTTGCAAATTTAAATTTAGTCTCAAATAATATAAAGCGTTATAATACAGCAATAAATACAATATTTATAAAAAAATGAAAATAAAAAAAAAATCAATTAGCAAAATGAAAAAATAATTTTTAATGTAGCATAAATTGTTTTTGATATTTTCTATTTTTATCTTAAATTTCCCTTTCTCTCCCTCTTCTGATTACCTCATTTTTCAAAATATTCATTTAATAAGACATTTTTTCCAAATTTTCGGTTTCCCTTCAAATTTCAACAAGCCTTTGCAAAGACCGCTTTTTCCTTTCTTTAATTTTTCAATTTCCCGAAATTTCCCTTTTTTCCAAATGCAACACACCACATCAATCACCTGGCTCCCAGAGAACCTACCCAATAACCTACTCTTCGCTACCTACTCTCATAAAGCGAAACAACGGAAACAAAGTTTCGTAAAAAAAAACCTAACCTTCTATTTCTGCTCTTTTCATCGCAACCACAACAACCGTCTCGTCATCTGTCAACTTCTACCTTCTCGGATCGTACAATACCCACCAACCGAGCGAATCGCTATCGACAATACAGATCGCTCGCCATTTTCGCCATTTCACTCAGCACACTATCGTCGATCTCTTACACCAAAACAAAGCTCCTAGAGAAAGGAAACCGATACGTATGGCGCCGCCTTCGAGTAAAAAATCCTTTTTTCGTATAAGCGCGCCATTAAAACATGTCCGGATTGGTTGACAAAAAGAGTAAGGACTTTGTTATTGTAATAGGTCTTTTTGGAGGGGTTTCCTTTCATCGTGATCTCCTCGAGAGATGTGTCCATCGACTTGTCCGTGCGATACGAATTATCAATCGAAAAACAACCCGTTCACGTGCGTTAATTACATTATCGTATGTAATCATTTCCCTTATCTAGATCCACGCATTCCCCCCACCTCGTTCACCTATCTAGCCTCGTTAACTCGTTGATTTATCTATCATATTTCGTGCATATCGACCAACGTCACCGCCGAAAAAACCACCAGCCCTCGAAAAAACTACAAACAACCCGTAATATCATAGCTTCGCCTTAACTTTACCAAAAAAAAATGCAAATAAATTCCTCCATCACAACTCCTCCTGCAATAACACACGCCAAAATGTAAATAATTAACCGGCCGACGAATTATTATCAAAACAGGTAAATATTTTCTCGTATTAATAAATTATTTATATTCGTCGTCCGAGTTTCGCCGCTGTTAGTCATCGTTAAACGTCCAACCTGAGCCCTCAAATAACCACCTCTTCTTCGAAAAAAAAAAATCCTTCCCTATAATCCACTTCGTAACCAACAATTTCTACAAATTATCTACTTTAACCATATTTTCATCATTCTTCGAACTTGCATATTCCTAATGCACAAATATATCCAAATGCACACGTACACCTTCACGCGAATCCTACGACCTCTGTGGCCCACATCGAGCACGCACAAACCTGTCCCTATGCCCCCCCCTGCTACTTCAATGCACACGAAAAAAAATCCACTTCGAAATTATTTTCTGCGAGTAATT
This sequence comes from Maconellicoccus hirsutus, assembly GCA_003261595.1. Taxonomy (NCBI): domain Eukaryota; kingdom Metazoa; phylum Arthropoda; class Insecta; order Hemiptera; family Pseudococcidae; genus Maconellicoccus; species Maconellicoccus hirsutus. The sequence continues at coordinate 81,455 of QBDW01000436.1, read as the reverse complement.
TAAAAACGCTAATAATTTTACCTAAATCTAGACGGATTTTGCATCGTAATTCCCTTCGTCCCCTCTCCACTTTCATCAACTCCTCATTCGCGATGCAGATTCCAACCATTCGATGGGTAATTAACATAATGCACATGCATATTTATTATTATATACGCCGATGCAAGCGAATATTTTCGTTACACAAAAAAACCTCGTCCAAAAAACTTTCCAGGCGAATAAACTGGTTATATCGCGTCACCATCCAAGGTCCCATGACATTCTAGACATCTCGTTACCGCAATCGTCGCACCGATCGATAAGCAAAAATTGAAATTAATTAATCCCCCGTGTAATCTAAATCGCCAAGATACGATAATTCGCCGGTAATTACGAGTATAACGTCGGATAGGCCACGAAGACGACATACGAATGATATATTACGTGTACAACGTTCAACCACGTCAAGTACAGGTGCACTTGAAAAATATACAATTTAATCCGTCATAAGTTGCATTATCAGAGGCTTCGTAAAACCACCGAATTGATAAGTTACTCGAAAAAAAGACCAATAAGGTCGATATAAGTATCGGAAATCTTATGAATTACATTTCTACGCGAGGTCCCACCTTGGGCGCCGTCGCCCAATGTGGCACCTAATTTGGAAATAATTATAAAAAAATTCTATTTCACGTGGAACCTGTGAGATAATTTTCACCAAATACTGTCAAAATTCCACCTACGACAAGCAAAAAAAATCTATAATTTTCCCTGAATTTCCATCGATCTGCGAGAATACTTGGCGCAGAAAACCTAACAAGTTAATAAACGAGAAAAAATTCTGAATCTTTAATTTCTCCAATCACCCACAAAATCCTTAGAAGCAATAAAATGGTCACTGTCCCAAGAAAACTTCATAAAAAAACTCCAAAAAATTCCTACCAATCCCTCAACCGCTCTGTACACATTTCCGTGAACGGCGTCACTTTCGAGGTCAGCTGAACACGACGCAAACTCCAAAAATTTCTCACTGAACCTTCTCTACCATCACTCAAAAAATCACCGCTTAAACACACCTTTGATGGGACACCGCGACGAATAAATCACCAAAGCTTCCTCAAGGCAACCTACACCTCTTGCTGACTTAACTTTACCCGTCAAAAACCCGCATAGCAACAAAGTTGCCTAATTAACAAGCCATCGGATTTACATTTCAACATCGATACCGTAAATTTCGTCAAACTAATAATTATCCGCGTCGTCTTTATTAAATACAACGAATCGAATTTATCGAATATTTATACAAACCAACTTCGCCAATAATATCCCATATCAACACGTCCTCAAACGTATACAAATTAACAAACGCCCGAATTCCCGTATTGTCACGCATATCCCCTCGCACCTCCCTTTCCCAAGCGATATTCCCGATCGTAAAATTTTAATTCCTTTTCAATCGTTTGGAAATTAAAATAGATAAAATCTAATTAAGACGGTGTAATTGTCGTCAAACGAGAACGAGCCAAAAGCGCAAACTCGTCTTTAGTCACCGGCCGATTCTGCTTTCTATATTTAACTCGAATAATATACAAATTACAATATAAAATATGCGTGTAATACGTGCGCGTATACGTCTTAATTCGACATATTAAAATAAGCCTGTTTCGCTATCGTAAAATTTTATTATATTGATTTTTCACGTTTTCGATAAATCGCCTCTCTCGAAATTATTTCATCAACGGGTTCCCCGCGCTCCTGTTTTATCTGCCGTTTCGACGCCTCGTTCGTTCGTCCGGCGAGCATTTGTGTTCGCAGAATTTACAACATGACGTGATTTTTTAATTCGTCTTTAATTTATTTGTTATTTAATTGATATAGTTTTTCGTGGGTAGTTCTCACGAGCGATGGTGGGCTAGGCTAGGAAATTTAAATGATTTTTTTTTTCCATAAGATATTTTACTGTAGTGAAGAACTATTTTAATTAATTTTTTTCGCATAGTTTTATTTTATTTTTTTTTTAATTTTATGGGTTTTAAATTACTTGACCTTTTCTTTATTAAATTTTTCATCATTTTATTTTTTCTTTTAATTTCGCGATAAATAGCGAAAAATAGATTTATATCGATGCGATTTATTTACTAAAATATTTTTTTTAAATCGTAATTTTTTCAAAAAATTCCCAAAAATTTTCAACTTGTAAAATAATTTCAAAAATGATGAATTTTATTAGCATCATTTTATCGAAAAAAAATCGAGCGAATATATATTTAAAAAAATTAATAAATAGCGTAAAAAACGCCAAAATATAGTTTTAGAGCACAAATTCACCCGATAAAATTCCGTTTACGCTGAAACCTCAAAAACTCTCAAAAAACCACCTCAAAACGCCCAAATAGCCGTATAAATTTCCCTCACCTCAAACCAACTACTTCAAGTATTCAAAATATCACAACACATCTTCGATATTACCATCATAAAAGCTCCACAATTCGAGTCCCCCTCGAATCTGAACCTCGTGCCGACCTTAGTGAACCCCCGAATATTCAAATTCCTCTTCGTATATGCTCGCCGGACTCGTGCCCATCAAAACATAAATACCATTAGCATATTTTTTTCGCAACCTCACGCACGTGCTCCTTAATCCTTCGTCTTGGAGATGATTTAAATATACCGGTAGCAAGACCTGTACATCTCTTCACACCGTATTATGCAAAACAACCTCAAATATTACACTCTCGTCGAACAACCTGCACCTTTCAAGATATCACGTTACCGCTGCTCCCTCGTTCTAATCTCGATTAATCGTACGCATCTCCGGATCACTCCGCATGGAAAAAAATTCGCCAAATTTCAAATAAAAATTAATCATCGTGTCGTAAAAACGAGCCAGCCTGATGATTTCGTACATCGAGAATTTCGTTTTATTATCGTACAATATCAAATTACCATTTCTTCATCGTGCAAATTTTCCACTCCACGATCAATCGACACGAAACACCAAATACCTAATAAACCCAGGCAATGATTCGCGAAACCACAGGGGCCCATCTCTTATCAGCTCGACATACTCGAAATAACGTGTCGATTTCGTGTTCGCCAGCTCGTCGAAACTCATATAAATAAAAATCGCCTTCTTATCGCTTATCACCGTCATACAACTCGTTTCCACCCTACACAACCCTCCGTTTGGAAAATCTTGCTGCAAAATTCGTCACCCGCTTCAACTTACATTTTCCTCCGAAAGATAGCCCACCTTCGAAGCTTTTTCGGCCAATTCTCCGCCACCACCTAAGACTTCTTTGAAATGCGATTTTCGTGTATTTAATATCTCCTTAGATAATTTACTCGCCTCTTATATACACAGAGCAAAAAAAACCTCGCAACGAGCGCATCGCCGCCACACCTAAATCACACACACATCACTTAATTGATTTATCGAGTTAGTCGTCATCGCCGTCGTCGCCGCCGTCGCTGCCTTAATTAATTACATATCGCGCTTTCAAACGCCTCAGTTTTTCTCACTCCTAAGCTTATCTACACAGATACTCGCACCACTCGAGAGTACACCATCGTCGTACACATATACGTAAAAAAGAAACCACAAACGTGATAAGCCCTCAGAGCCAACGAACCTCTTCAACCGACACGAATCGCGTATGATCTTCGATAATTAGAAAATAAATAGAATAAACGGCGAAATATTTCAATGCTCTCTATCATCGGTTTCTAATAACGTTGCATTTATCGTTCTCGTCGCGATGCATTTTGATAACGAATTTATAAAACAAAAAAAAAAAAACGATAAAATGAATCCTATTGCGGAAAAGCTCATTTAAGACTCCTTCATTATTCCGAAGATACGTTTAAAAATAAAATCGCAAAAAGTACTTTTGATTTTTTTCAATAATGTTTTAAAAATCATTTTATGCTTTTGGTATTTCATATCATTTTATATTATTTCTAAAAAAATCTTATTCGCGAAAACAAATTAGTCATCCTATCAATTTTGCGATAAACCACCGAAAACCACTAAAAAAATAATTTTTAGGAATAAAATCATTCCACTAAATTTTTAAAACGATCCGTAAAAAACAGAAAAAATTACAAGCTTTGTTTTATTAAATTAGGTATTTTTCAATTATGTAAATTTTACTTCCCTAAACTCATTTTTATAATAACTTTACGCAGTTTAATAAAATTCAAAATAAATTCTTAAATTCTCAAAAAAAAAATATAATTAGTTTCACACAATTAATTTCAACACTTGTAAACTTATCTTATCATTATCACTTCTTCCAAAAATTAAATACTTTAACTCGTGTGATAACAACACGAACAAAATTTTATCACTTTCGATTTTTATTTGAAATATCACTATTCTATCGTTTTCAATATAGAATCTCTCTTCAAAAAAATTTCAAAAAATCGAGAGTTGAACTTCTAAAAACACTCAAACACTCATAACACAACTTATCTCCAACGTCGCGCAACTTCATCAGAAGATAAAATTACCAAAACTCCTGTTCACGATAAATCCTTTCACTTTCGTTGCATTTCAGGACTTGAAAAAGTCATCGGGAAACATTTTCCAAATTTTCAGGATTGTCAACGAAAATCATGGAAAAATGATAATGAAAAATCCCCAAGTTTATGAATTTTTATTGTTATACATTTCTTTTGCGAAAACATGTGATTTTTTTGTAGGATACGCAAATCGTATTTTCATCAAAAAAACCTCAATTTTAGTACAAAAGTTCAAGAATCATGCTTTCCACGAAAAACACACAATTACCAAAAAAGTTGATTTTCTTCATTCGCCCAAATAATTTCTTTCAAAAATATCAAAAACTACGCGAAATAAAATTATTAAAATTTTTAGTGAAGCGAACACCAGGAAAAAGAATTGTTGAATTTCGTTTTCACATATTCAGAAGCCTTTACTGTATCTCCGCAGTTTCCCTGTAAATCACCATAAACAAAATTCCTTCGGTTTAGCCCAAAAAAGTTCAATTTTTGGTATTATTTGAAAATAACAACAAAATTCAAAAATAACCAATACACAATCTCCGAAGAAAAAGAAAACCAGGCAAGTCTCGTCACTTTTCGAGGTTCCAAAGTTCAATACCAAAGAATCTTATCACAATAGATTCCTTATCACTACACACTACAGCCCAGGCAAAAAATTCATCCGATTTAATGAACTCCGATCACTCCAAAAAATCTCACCGAACACCGGCAGCGTCCATGTCAACTTCACCGTCTCTTATCAGCAAAGCAGGACTTCCCTAATCTCTACACCTTCGATCACGTTCGCGATAAACCGATGAAAAATCTCTTATCACCGGCTTCCATTTTAGGGCACAATCGTCAAAAATCACCTCTAAAGATCTCAAAAAATCACAGAATTTCTCATTAATGACACAATTTTCGAAAAACATCTTAGATAAAAAACACCGCGGAAAATCCATACTTCCCAGAAAACTTTCCACAACAAACCACTCGAGATAATCCGCGAAAAACCAAAAAAAATCAACATACCTACGCAAATCATTTCCGTATGTATATTTAAACGCCAAAAATTGCTCGTACGATGGGCTAAAAAAACTCTCTGACATCTCCTTCTGGGCACCGTAAAAATTCACTTCGTCGATCGCGAATTCAACCTTGTATCACTAATCACCATTACGTATCCGTAAACCTCGACGTCAAAATTAAAAAAAAATTAACAAAAAACCAAAAAATCACATTCGATAAAACAAGAGATCGAGTGAGAAAAAGCACGTGTATCGAAAGTACGCGTTATCTATATAAAATTCGTCGCCGAAATTACGAGTATACACGGAAACAAAAATAAAACGAAAAAAAAAATTACTCAACACTGGTGATTAAAAATCGACAAAAAAAACGAAAAAAAAATTATAATATTCCGAACGCGTTTAATATTTTTTAATTTCGCAGTCGGCGTCGCACTCTTAGCATACTTTAAACTCGACTCGGGCTTGCATATTCCAACCTTCCATCAGTCGGGGAAACGAAAGTAGGAGGGTACGTAATTCGTGTACGTTCACCCCACCACAAACACCGGCCGCGCGCGCGATAGGGGAAACACGCTAGAGTCGAGAAATCTCCAAGACATCATGGCGCTGCGAGGGCGATGCTACCGCCACCTCTTTCTCTCTCCGCGTATCTACCTCTTTCGCGCTTGTATTGTGGCGCGCTCTTTAACGTAGTTGTCTGCCGAAACGAAGGCGGAGGCGGTGGTGGCGGTCGCGTTGTATATTTTAATGGTGGGGTCATAATACGTATAGCAGCCGAATCCCCGACACTCTTCATTGCGCTCTTCCCTCTGCTGAATCCTTTACCACCGCCGAAGTCGCCGCTTCCTCCGATGTCTTCGTAAAGAAGGAGTATTTGCATACAAATGTAACGGAATTGCCGATGAATGTAAGGATAAAAGAAAACGGAAAGTAATTATCCTATCTGTTTTTAAAGCGTTCCTTTTTTCTTCCTCCCTCTTGCGCCAGATATACGTCTCTTTCTTTTTTCACGTGCTCCATCTCCCTCTCGCTTACTTACCAATATCTCTCGTCTTCCTTTTTCGGCCTTTCCTTTTAGTTCTTTTTTTTAATATTTATATATATGTATAAAATAAAATATATGTATGCGCGTACACAGCTACACACGATCCGCTAAGACGTCGTCTCTTGCTCTCTCATCTCTCATCCTCACTATGTTCTTCGCCTTTGGGCGAGCATGTATGGAAAACCCCGCGTTTTTACGCACGCACACTCGTACGCATAATTTTTCCATCAAACGGCAATTCTTCTTTCTCAATTCTCACTCGTCGTCGAAAGCTCGCTAAAAAAAAAGGTCCCCTGATTTGCGTATTTATCGAAGTAAAATAAAAAGTCAATTTCGCTTTCATTCCTCTTACCCTCGTATCCACCACATTGAGCCACGTACGTCATCATATATCACCGGAAGTCGTATCGCCTTCGAATTTGTTTAAATAAGCAACGACGATAAAAATGATAAAATATCGCGACGTATATAAATTAGTAACGCTATACAAAACAAATAAATATCCAGAAAAATCCACACGAGCGAAAAAGCTTCGATGAAAAAAAAAAATCTCGCATCCTGAAACCTTAGATTAGAAGAACAGTTACATCAAAAACCCCAAACTTCTCTACGCATCCGACCTAACAATAAAAATCCCTGAAAAAATCACTCGTTTAATTTAGAATCGCGCAACTAATGCGTAAAAATCCAAAAAACTTCCTCCTCCTACAACATTTCACATCAACGAAGCATCATCGTAGGATAAAAGAGGAACATCGCGACTACTCATCTTACTCCAAAACACGTAACATGTTCGTCGCGTCCGCATAACTCACCCTCCCCCTCCATCCTCCTATTGTATTCGAACGCATTTTCAGGATAAAAACACGAAGAGCGACATCACGTCGCGAATTACCTCCGGAACAACCCGATCGCAAGGATCCCTAAAAATATTTTTTCCTCTTCAACTTTTTTTTGTAATCGTTTTTTTTTCGCGCTTCCGTGTTTTTCTACCTTAATTCACGCACTTCATTTCAACGCACACACACATAAACACTCCGTAACAACGAGCGAAATGTTAGACAACTCCAAAATCAAAATTCGAGTCAAGGCCAACGAACTCGTCAATGTGCACACCGTAGCGTACGTTTTCGCCGAAACCCATCATCATCACGTGGTTCTATTCGTCTCGTCCGTCTCTCTCGCACTATGCAGCCGGCTTTATGAATCGACGTCGCCCTTCTCGCCTACGTTTACGCGTCGCGTCTCGACGTCGTTCTATCTCCGTCTACTCTTATCGTGCTTTTCGCCATTACCCGCCGCTCATCGATGGCCCGTCCATTTTTTCTTACGTATACGTTCGCGTGCAGTATTTTTCCGCCACATATGTCTAGTTCGATGTTATATCCACAGAGCGCGACGTCGGTAACGTACACCATTTACTAGGCGTCGCAACGCGACTCGTCGTCTTTTTCAGCGACGTCGATTTATTACGTGTTCTACTCTATGCTTCGTGAATCATATTATATCACTTTAGATGTTAATTCTTCAAGACGAGGCGACTGAACTGATGAGTGATACCTTCAGACAGAGTGATACCCACAGGATTCGCATCATTGTCGTTAACCTCCTCCTTTTCCACGCCACATATCAGATCTCTCACCTGTATAACATTTCTCTTCTCTTCAACCTGTCAACATTCTATTATTTAATTTCCATATACTCCATATACAAACTCACCGACGCAATCTATTTTTGTCTTTTAAATTTCACCTATTTCACTTTCTCACGGCACATACATATTAACGAATTTTCACCACACAAATGACACTCTCCACAAAGAACCCACTCTCAGCGTGCAATTTTCTATTTGATTCCTAGCTCTTGAAAATATAACAACTAACAATTAACAACCCGCCAAAAGATACCTTTGAAGTTGCATCCTATGAAGACAGATTAACAGTGTCATCATTATCTGCTTTTCGCGTCCTTCATCCTTTCTCCAACACGAATTCCCAGTCCACGACCAGTTAATTATTGAAAATATAAACGCCTTTTTCTACCAAAGCGCCGAGACCGAAGCTTTACCAATTCGACGAGACATGAACGATGAAAAAATCATATTACTGCGTAGCCTCGTACAAAGTATAATTGCGGTGAATGATGACCAACCCCTTGTATCATAGTTTTCCTGTACTTTTCTTTACTTGGTAAATACAGACACGCGATAATGCTCGGTTTGACAATCTTTTAAAATTTTAAACGTTACTTTCTCCCTTCGCGGCGACAATTAACGTCGTTATTTTCGAAATTTTAATGATTGGGCCATGGGTGGAAATAATTGAAAATTACCTCACTGAAGTTATTTAAAAAGTTATCAAAAGCCTCAAATTAATAGAAAATTTCTTCTTTTTTGGACCAATACCAGATTTCCTGAAGCATCACTGCGCCGAGCAATTTTTCTCGATGTCATTCACCCTTAAATTTTTTTTGAGCTAAAATAGATGAACTCGATTATTGTTTATTTTAGACAAAGTTTCTTCAAACTTCAAATCCAACTGATGTTTTGAGCAAATTTGGGAAAACAGGTCAAGGTCATTCGAGTTTTCACTTCGTCACTTCTTCTCTATCACGTGTAGCACTAGAAGCACTTTATTGAGAAACATAATATCCCCATTATTCACTTATTTCTCCATATTTCAAAACTAGTACTTCTCCAAATCTCCTTTATCCTCACAATCCCCACAAATTCACTCGCCTATTCTTCAACCATCTTTGGCCACAACCTCGAATAAGCTTTTCCAGCACGCTTACAACCCCGTAGAAACATCGTATATTTGGCCCAATTCAACATACTACACCTGTTTTCCGTACTTTTTCATTCACACACAACACATACCATACAAACGACGACGAGAACGACGACCGACGACGCGTGTCTATCGCAAGCAATACACTAGGTACCACGTCGCCGCACCTACACATAACACTTACCCAGCCTCATGTGCCAATGCCCGCCATCGTAGCCGCCACCGCGTCTAAGCAGGAGCCCATTCATACGTGTTTACGATTTACTCTGCTCGCTATTCCTACTCCATACACATACCACCGCACACATTCGTATAAGAACGCCGCCGAACCGGCGTAACTAGGCCAACGTCGACGTACACACAAACACGTTCAACCCCCATTGATAAAAACCACCACATGTAGTACATATTGTACATGTACACATACGCAGACACAAATCTTCACCAAAACCGTGATTTTTCTCTCCATCTGCTCCTCGCCTTCTCCTCCGTAATTTTCCTCACCCTCTCAAAGGTCACCTCCGAAAGTATCTTTCGATTTGAAAATCACCATTGTGCACATTCGCGTGTCCTCCGGAGTTTCGAAATAATCACGCGTTTAATTAATTACTTGCGAATGATATTCTTTCTTCGCTCGTTCCAACGTACTCCCTCGTACTTCCTACACTCCCCCGCCTCTGCTCCGCGATATTTCTCGATTACTACGGGGAAAAAAAAACGCGCACGCTATGTCATCCACACTGGACGATGATTTTAATAGCCCACATGAGCGCGTACCGAACGCGAATCTATGTGCTCTTTCAACCCTAACCTGAATGCTCGTACTTTCCTCGTATTTACACGACGCCAATTTACATCAGTCCGACGTTCGTTTGTCCGGTCGCGATTTAATTTACTAATTAGTTCGCTAAATAGACCAAACGGCGTAGACGACCGAGTTCCATCATACCACGTATCGCAGACGTCGTCCAACAAATTACACACAAATTGTCTTACAGTCGTCTGATACCATTAATCGTTGGCATATATATTCAATACGCTTACACACACATCTACACGCAAACAATGGCGTAGAAATTAAGTAATTATCCTATTGGCAAAATTCTACGATTTAGTTCAGTGAATATAGTCGAGAATGGAAAAAAATTGACCTATAGTTATCGGTGTAGTTAACACTGAGTCTTTCCGGTTTCATAATTTTCTAGTGTTTTCATTATCTCATAACTCCTTCAACCCTCCCACTTCAAATTTTCATCGTATCTTTTGCCTCGTGTACATCTGACGCTTTGAACGTTTAGAATTTCTCAATTTCTCCGCTGAAAATCCAAGATAATTTTAGGGATGATTTTTTTTTTACCACAAATTACAAATTTCCATTATAAGGCTAATACAAAATTTGCAAAGAAATAATAAAAAAATAAAATAATTTTATAAAAATTTGTTTATGGTATTTTTTTACCATTAATTTTTTATTAATTTTTCCAGCAATAAAAAATTAATAGTAAAATCGACCGAAAAAATTGCTAAAAAATTATTTTTTTGGAATTTTTTTAAATACGTTAAAAAAAGTAAAAACGTTAACAAAATAACCCAAACCCACCCCTTCCACCTGTGTTTTCCTTCCGAGAGTAGTCAAACACTTTCAACGCTGGTCCAGTCTTGAGTTCACTTGTTGGAGATGAACCCCCCTCAAACCTCTCTTGGAAAACTCACCACTCCAGCACCTCATCAACCACCAAACCCCTTCGCGTGACTTTGGGAAATCCACCGTCGATAAAAAATTATCACCTAAATTCACTCTTCGATCACCTCATCTCGAGCAGGATTTCGGAAACCGAACGATAGCGAGAAAAAAGCAGCTTTTGTTTATAATGAAATTACACCCCGTGGGGTTCACGGACGTTGGAAAGTTTGCTTAGCATGCGGTAAAAGAACTCAATTAAACAACAACTACCCATAGAGTAAGAAAGACGGAGCACGGTACGGGGACGCGGTACGAGCGCCGGCACAGCGCGGGCCACAGTTTGTTTATTAAGACGCCACAAGGATTCATGACGTTATCGCGGCGGACACCGAATCCGCGGGGAGGTGCGCCGTCGTCCCCGGCAATCATCCTCGTCCTTACCAAGAAAACAAAAAACCCCCGGCTCGTGAAAAACGCGAATTTACAAACCGATATGCCACACGAACTACGCGGTAGCCGACGCGCGACCGAGAAAAGGATAAAACCGAGGCGCCAAGACGCTCTAATGAACGCTACGACGCTATTACCGCGTTCCGCGCTCCGCGCCCGGGGACGTGCGGCTCTTGCGTCGCTGCCCGGAGTACGTGCGCCGTACGCCGCTCCTGCGACGTCTCGCTCGCTCGTCTACCCCCCTCCCCCTCCTCCCCGCCACCCTCGCTCGCGTATACTTCACCTTTACGGGTATTTTTTTTTTCTTCTTTTCCTTTTATTTATTTTTATTTTCGACGGTCTATCGTCGAGTTTACTTTTAATTAATGAACCACCCTGGAAGCGTAGCTCGATTCGATTTGTAATTAGGCGTGTGCGCCAGTGCGACCGTGTGTGCGCGTCCGTGTGCCGCGCGCCCGACAACGAAGGCGACCGCGGAGACGAAGGCGGCGCGCAAATGAAATAGCGCTGGTTAATTAAATTGCTTAGATGTGTAGTTGGCCTTTATAAATGTACGAAACGCAGCTCCACGCCGACGTCGCCGCGCCGCCGTACGCTTTGCGTGCGAACGTTGATAAACGCACGAGGTAATCGGACCTCGCTGTCTCATTAATTTTTATAAATTAATATTCCTCGACGTAATACGCCAATCGAAGCATCGCCGTAGATTACAAAAATACCAAAAAATAGACGCCTCGTTGACAAACGCAGCCGTAAAAAAAAGGGTGAAAAATACGTCAAATAAGAAGCTAATCCTCGACGTATCAATGACGCACTTTTTTTTGGATGAAACGAAAAACATACCGGTAATTTCTGAAAACCATCACTAATACCCTCAAAGGTACAAAGTTCCTTTGTTTTGGCCGCGATGGCAAGTCGACGACCTTGAATTTTGCTCCTACTCAACGATCGCCAAAAAGTTGCTATTTTTTTGCAAATACAACACGCCTTAGAACTCGAATGCGGAAAACGATGCTCGGTAACCGACATCCGCGAGAATAAATTTTTAATTAAATTCGCCATAAATGGTGGACGCGTGCGCCATAACTAGACGAATACCGATAAGCTCACCATTTTATGCGGTAATTAATTCAGTTAGTTTTTCGACAGAAGCAAATCGTAATTTTTTTCTCTATAATTCTGCGAAAACATTAATAAAGGTGACAACTAATTCGCATACGTAATCAATTCAGTTCCTCCCACAAGCGTCTACTCTCGAGACATATAACCTGAAAATAGTACGCTATGACGTCATAAAAGCACACTTCGTATCTATTTCGACACATACGATTGACAAATTTCAAAATTTCCCATCGCGAGGATCCACCCCCTTGCTTTAAATGAAAAACTATTCCCGGATTCGTACCTTACGACCTCGAAAACTCATATTTTCATGCATCACAAAACTTTCTTCCTTGCTTCTCCCTCCATCCGACCCTCCGCCCCTTCATACTCTTTTTACTTCAAAATGAAAACAAACCTCATATCAAATTTGTATTCCACGATCTCCACAATCTACTCGCTTCAAATATTCACTCAATATTTTGCAATCTTCTTCTCCTTTTCATACTCACCCCATCTCAAGAGTAAAAATTTTTCTGCATTTCACCACCTCTCGATGACTTTTTACAGCACCTCATCCGCTTAAAAATCAGTTTCTTGGCCGATTTCACGAGAAACACTTCGAAAAAACCAAAAATCTCATTCAAGCCTCCCGCCCATTCCTCGGGCGTCGCTCGTTCTCGACAAATAATTCGGAATAATTGAATTCCTAGTGAAACGAACTTCGTGGCATTCAATCTTAATCACACCGTGACATCATGTATCACCCAAGGTCTCCAAAAACCGTACCCCGGCCACCCCTCTCTTACCCCCTCTTACTAATTACCATCTCGCATCCGCGCACGTATTGTCGAACCTCGACCGAGCGACGAAACATTAAATACTCGCACGAAGATATGGGCTTTAATAAACGACGCTAATCAACGCTAATTAATTCCAATCAAAGGACCAGCGTTTAGTTTGGTGCTTCTGAAGCGCAGATTTTCAATCTGTACAACACTTCTTGAACACTTTTTTGTTGACTTCGTATTGGATACACGTGAAGAACAGGAATTTCGATGCCACAACTTCAAAAATCGCCCATTTAATTTCGTTTATTCAATAAAATAATTTTTTATTTATTCTTTCATTCTATTGTTCAATTAAAATGTGGGCTACGTTTGTGCAGTTAATTCACCGCAGCTATTTGAAAATTGACTTTATTTAAATAAGACCTTAAAATAATGAAATTAATAAAAATTAAAAACAATTCAACTTACGTTTCAGGTACTCGGTGATATATTGTAATAAATATAAAAAAAAAAGTTTGAATTCCAACGTCGAATTTCTACGTCCTCCTGTTTCCTGTAACACGAACCAAAAACACAAAATTAATTTCCACCGAATAAATTTCCTTCGCTGGCTTATTTCATATTCGTGACTTCGAGCCACCAAGCGCCGATTGTGAAACGTAAAACTAAAAGGGGGATTGACAAAATACTTCAGCATATTTACCATAACATGTTAAAGAAGACCTCGCCAAGCTAACGGTTTCGCTATATAAATTATCCGGCTTATTAGAAATTTGTCTCGTGAAATTATTACTTCGATATATAATCGTCAAATATACGCGTGTAATTTGTACGAAAAACAGGGAAAAAATCGAGATACCTTTACAATTTACCTTCGTGAAATACGCGATGCGTGTGTGTACGCGTGTAAAACAAATGCTTTAACTCTAGTCGCAGATTCGTTCCGTTTGTTAATTCGTGAACGACACGCGAAATATTTTCGTGTACGTGCGATCCTTTAATTCACGACACTTCGTTTGCATCTTACAGATCACTAACACTTCCACTATTCTGCACTCGTGAAACTACATTTTAGACAGCATCACTCAAAAGTCAACACCTCAGATGCCAAAACCGCTTCTTGGAAGGTATTCAGCTCGAAATTTCCTTCAAAATGAGCACCCATATGACTACATTATCTTCAGCCATCCACTTCTCGTGGAATCTGCCAGTCTCTGTATATCTGCAAATTCTCGTATTTTTGCTAATCAACGCATTCTGCAGCTTTAAATACACGTTCAAAGCAGGATCTACTTCTTGGAACGTGTTCAGCTAGTATTTTCCTTCACAATAGGCACCTTTCCTCCACATAGATTCGTTTCCTATTGACCTCAGCCAATCCAGTAAGTCTGCAATATGTTATCTGCACCTTTCAATATCCTCTTTTTGGTGAAAAATCTCATTTCTTGGATTCCAACCCACCTCCTTTCCTCTTCAACACCACCTCAACTCTAGCATTTCATCACTACTACCTACAGGTACCTCCTTTACCCATACATCCTCTAATCCTCAGTTGCACCGCTTATCATCTTCATTTCGCACCCTCATCAATCACGTAATCTACATTTTCCGCCCAATCTCACCCGATAAATCAAGATTTGCCGCTGCAGCACCGTCATCCGAACCTTAGATTTCGCAAAACGTGTACGTCGCGCTAGCTCACATCCGAGAACCAGTTCCAACGCCGGCACATTCGCTTATCTAATAGATTACCTTCCCAATTGGTAACATTTCAACGATATCGTGAGCTCGTTCTATTATCGTATTACAAAATTATTAGAACGTGTTTACGCGCCGTCGTCGTCCATGTAGCCGCCACTTCCATTAAATTTATTTCCTATTTGTTTCTTTTTTCACCGCGCTCGCCATCTTACACCTTGATTTTTCCCAACGAAAAGGAAACCGATTCCAACATTTGCGTTACTTTCAGATCAAAATCGATGACATCGAATAACCACCTTCATACATCGGGCGACAACATTGAACGGGCAATAAAAAAAATACGCCGAAAAACACCCAAACAAATATTTCAAAAGGACCAGTTTGTCAAAAGGGTACTTCAAAAGATTTGTGGAAAAAAAATTCATTTTTATTACTGCCTTTTTATAGTATCACTTCCTTGCCACAACACCACATCCGGGTTACGTGTCAAATCAGTCCATCGTCTTCAGGCTTTTTTAAATATCGCGTACTTTGTTTATTTTTTTACTTCCCTAATGGAAGAAAGCACCTCTCAGCAAAGCTGGCGCCTCGTTTACCCGTCCTTTCACCCAAAAGACGTGTTTCAACTGTTCCAGCGAAATAAAAAACAACACAAATCTTCGAAATAATGAAACGAGTATCATTGCGAGTTATTTTAAGCACAATAGTAGGTCACGTTTGAAAAAAAAATAAAAATAAATAGAAACCAGTTTTGTCGAAGAAATTCATACCTGAATTTGAGAATCGCCAAAAAGAACGTAAGTTTCATTTTTATCGAACAATTTTTCACGTAATATTTTTCCCAAGATTAATCGTCATAAAAATCCCAAACGAGGCCAAGGTTTCATCATAAATCCAAAAATAACCTTCAAAAACACGCCAAAATAGTATTTTCGGTATTTTACGCGAGAACTGTAAAAAATAAAGCAAAATACCCTTTCATAAAAAGTTTTTTTTCGACCTCATTTCTCATCTGTACAGACCAAAGTGACTCAGTTTTATGGCTCTCCCTCAACTTTCAAGGTCTCACCCCCTCTACGAAACACTTCTATTGAGAGACTTTCTCGACAAAACTCACTTCTTACATTCTCCTACGAAACTTCCATCGAGCTACTGGTCACTTCCAGGTCAACGGCTCCTATCACCTCATCAGCATCTTCAACCATCACTCTTTGGTCCTCTAACAAGCATCGTGTCACGACAGGCGAAAATTCTAACACCGCGAGGCGACGACTTAACTAATTGCTCGGTCTTCTCCGCAAATTGCAGCCGGTTTCCGCGCGTAAATTTATTGAACGCAGACGCGAGAAATATTTTAATTTGTTAATTAACCTCCGCCGCTTGCCTCGCCGTTCGCGCCAACACTTGCCGAACACGTACATTCGACCATCAATTCTCGCCAAATCACTATCTCAACCTGTAGCTTCGTAACACTTTAAAACCCCCATAAACGCGTCGAAACAAAAAAGCCATCTCAACGCGCCTAATTAGCGCTGCTTTGTATACGCAAACACCCTATTAAAAATCACTCGCGTTAAAATCGCTTAAAAGGGCTAATTTGTTTAAAACGCGTTAAACCGACGGAATTTAACCCTTTATTATACGAGCTTTAATTTAAACACAAGGGGTGAAAGTTAGACTGCGCCGCCACTCTCGGCGACACCAAGCGGGGGCTCTCAACGCCTTGTTAATTGTCATCAAGTCGAGCTTTTACCCTCTTATACTCGACGAGACTTTGTTTTAAATACTAAAAAAAAGAAACCAGAAGGGATCGTCCTACACCACCCTCCGTGACCACAACCGCGCGCTTTTCCATAAAAACGCCGCTATTCGCCGCTGGGAAAATTCCTGCTCGTCGGAAAATCCTACCTGTTGCCGGAGTAGACACTCCACACCTCCGACATCCCCGCATCCATCTAAATCCCTTTTAATCGTATTCGACGCCTGTACAAAAAGCCAACCGCGTTCATCCGCCGAGACGAAATTAATTAAGCCGTTATCCTCCTTGTCCCCGCGTATTTGCAAAAGCCCCCGACGATGCGACGACGCCGCGGACGCTTTTGAAAAGGCGCGCGAAATTACATTAATAACTTTGTTTTTTTCCCTTTTTAATTTTTCGCGCTACATAAACGCCTTTGAATACCTTGTTCTTGATTTTTCACCCCCTTTGGCGCCCACTCCTCCCTCGACTCCTTCGTTCGCGTACGCGCCGCCCAGAATTCCGGCTTTAAGTTAAAATACGTAAACAACACGACGACATAATTTACCGCCACCTTGATCTTGACGTCATCTACGGCCATCCCCCCTCCCTCGCCGCTTTACCGTCTCAATTCTCAATGCTACATGCCTCGATCCAGAAATACCGATTTTATTCTACACCTCAACAAATCGCAATATTTCGCGGCCGATAAATTAATAACCAATTAAAAACTACGATAGAAATAACTCGTTAGATCGGATCGAACGTCGTCGCCGCCGATCAGACGAACCTTCCCCGCAAATACACTCGACGACGCGGATATAATTTACACATTAAATCGCCTCCTCCTCTGCTCCTACCTCCCGATTGACTCGTCCTCTTACACCACACGAACGAGTTAATAAAAGCAATAATTTACACCGCGTCTCGTTGCGTACGTTCCTTTATAAAGTAACACGTTACCAGAATAAAAAATAAGACTACGAAGATACGGCCGAACGAAGGGCGAGCGCGGGACGACGTCCAGATCAACCATAGAGTATGTTCGTGTTAAAAGCACAAATCACGCCGCCGTCTCGCGCCGCCCTTCGATGCCGTGGCGTCGAGAGGAGACGCGAACGACACCGCCACCGTCGTCGCCACGAAATTAATTAAACTTCTTCCATTAATTAATGTACGTACACATATCGACGACAGATTCGAGCTTTTAACCTTACTCCCGTTCTCTATCCTCGTTCGCGAACTCTCTTCGTCTTCCTCGTTCGTCGCCACCTAACCCATATCTTATGCGGCGGCATCCTCACACAGCGGCGCAATGAGCCACACACATGCTCATAATCACGTCGCCCGCCATTCCTTGTATACGCTTACATTAATATCGCGTCCTCTCGGCACCGCCACCTCAGCGGTCATCTCGATAAATACCCTCCGCGGAGTAATCTAATGGATCGTCAGTATATTCGCGTACCACTTCGAGCGTTGCTCCTCGCCGATCCTCCTCCGGCCGTCGTCCATAACCGAGGACAAAAAATATTAAAAAATATCTCCCGATCTGCGCCGCCTCAGCCGCCGGTGCTGACTAATCACCCGATACCGAAGCTACGGCCATTCATTAGCATAATCGACGACATACAAGCGCACCGAACGAAAAACCGAGCCGGACCGATTAGCCTATGTCGATTAATCGACGCGCGTGTAATGCGCCTTCGTTTTCGTTAATTCGACCGATTTTTCAAATTAAAAGAAAAAAAATCCACAACTCGCCCAATCGGCTACTTAACCTACGATTAACATATACCTCCCTTCGTCTCCTCTCCCATCCGGCAAGCAATCCGCTCGTATACATTTCGAACACGGTTTTCGGTGTCGTCTTCGGTAGCCCGGTGAAATTTTCCGCTACATCGATCATCGTTTTAGGAGATCTCCTGGCACGTATGTACTACTTGTATATGAACGTTATAAACGTTGCTTTTTCTCGCTTTTTTTTCGTCCACTTGTAATAGCTAGATGATCCGCTAACGTGTTAAAATTCCCAATATCCGCTTGGACACGGGCGCCCGCACGCGAGTGATCTAAAAAACCAGTCGAAATCGCGTGATCACAAGTCCAGGTTGGTCGACGAATTCATCACGTTTTATGTACACTTTGCTCGTATCAAAATCGCGTACTCGTTAATCAACACCAGATAACCAAAAATCAAGCTCGGATTTGAATTCAGCGCTTTTGAAAACCATACAATCGATATACATGACGATTTTTCAACATATTGACACCCCACCCCTTCTATAGTCAATCCCATCGTACCCCATCCCAGCATTGAGCAATCCCATATTGCGGTACTCCGCTCTTCTTCGCGAACATCGACAAGGTAATCTCACGAAATTCACCGGTGCTGATGTACCATCTGCAGAATTACAATGGCGACCCAAACGAAGAAATGGAGGTGGGTGGGAATGATGGGCGAGTATGAGATGTTCATGGGCCCGGGCGAAGAGGCCTGTATGAATTGGGAAATTAGTTTGACATAGTTATGTCAAAAAACTGCGAAGATATCAAACACTGATGAGAGTAAATTGTGAAGATATGGGGCAAAATGAGGTAATTTGATGGGCATGGGATGATGTTCTGGGATTGAATAAAATCAACTAAACAAAGAGTTCCATTGCAAATCTAAAATTAAACGAAAATAATTTCTTAGCAAACATACCAACATAGACGCATATTATCAATTTATACTAGAACATCATTCATGATGGGAAACAGAAATGACGGGCATATCTGGAAATGCACTGGTAAATTCTGTTATACGATGAGAAAATCATCCCACAAACTCCAGTTCCACTTCATAGTTCATACTACGTCAGTTCAACAAGAAGGATATGAACATCCCAGCCCATCAAAAAAGATGGACCATCTATGGCAAAAATGATGTTCTGGGATAAAACCCATCATATATATCGATTGTATGGTTTTCAAGGTCGCTGAACACGAATCTCGCATCTATTTCATGCTCTGAGCCTCTCCCATCTCAGAATTTACACTCTTTCCTTGTTTCAATTGTCTAAACAACCTTCTAGCACCACTCCAATCCCATCTTCGCTATCGAATCTCCTCACTTTGGAAAAACACCTCATCTCACGAAGCTGAAACCATCTCCCATATCCGCAAAACGCTCTCGCAATCAACTCAACTTCCTTACTTTCTCGTGCAATTTACAAATTAACAACTCCGCTTATTCGATCCGGCCATAATCACGTAAACTAACGCGAACCCATTACAATATGATTCCAAACGAGATCACGTCTTCGACTAATTACCGTTTACTACGTTCTCTAATCTACAATTCTCTTCAGCGCAAAAAGAGAAAAAAAATTAACGTCTAAAACCGTTGCCAATACAACCGAAAATCAACAAGGAAAAGTAAAAAAAAAAAAAAGATTACGACGATTTTAATTAATTTTCTCTACGCTTCTCTCTTTCACCTTGCCAGCTCTCCTTCTACACACTCCATCCTTAATTTACGCCGTTTCGCGTACCACGCGCGGCGCGAACTCCCGCGATACGCGAAAAATAACGAAATCGTTTAATTAGCCGAACACACTGCCGGTAAAAGAATTACGTTTCTACACCTATAACAAACGTATAAGAATAAAAGGGCGAAAAAAAAAGAAAAGAATTATCTTTCAAAGAACACCGGCACAACACCATTCTTGGTGATAAAATTAAAAAGCAGAAGCTACTTAAAAAGAACGCCCCAGAAAACATAGCGAGAAAGAGACAGAGAGCCCAGGCAAAAACCCAAATTATATTGTTTAACTTTTATAACCTAAGCAACGTTTTTTAATTTCATTTCAGCGCTCGCTTTTATTTTACCCCTTCGAAATCGGGCTACTATAATTGTCTTGTTCGTACAATTGTAATTAATTCTTTTCGTGTGTTTTTTTCTTCCATTACTTCTTCTCCTTGTGCTCAACATCTTCTGTCTTTGTTTCTCTTACATCTTTTTATATTGGTCTCCGGTGCCTTTCCTCTCTTTCCATCTCTCCTCTGTATTTTTTTCTACTATATAACTCATCGACATTCTCGCGTTACTTTATTAAAAAAAAAAAAAGGAAACTAAATAAAAATATCCACCGAAAAAAAATAAGGGCTCGATGAAATTAGAGGGTTTCCAAAACAATAAACTCGAGTTTCGAGTTAGCAGCGATGATTTCACCCCCGCTAAATGCCTTCTTTGATCGATAATTATTTATTCAAATAGGGTGGATATTTTTTATTCCTTTTTTTTTTATAGGTTCCTTATTACTTGTCTTCGTATGTTTTTTTCTTCCAGTATATACTTATACGAACGTATTAGCATGGCTAAACTAACCAACCCCTCTTCGATATTCCTCTCCTCAACCATAAGGCCAAACTTTTTTCTAATCATTTTCAGAAAAATACCGAGTAAATATTTATTTTTCTTAAACGAGTTTATAACGTTAACGAGAGAACGAAGACAGGCGGAGAGACAGAGGCAGAAAAAAAAACGCGACACGCGCGTCATAAAAATTCCAACCCTTTCGATCGCCTTCATCCTTATTTCTACGATACCTTCGCGTGTCCTACGTCTAAATTATTTCGAAAAAAAAACATAAACCACGAGGGCATCACTTTATCGACTAATACACAATGGTGGTTTACGATAAAAAATTAGAAAATATTTTCTTTCGAAATCACAGCGATCTTATGAGGGTAGAGTTGGATGCCATGTTTTCACGTGATTTCTCAATTTTTGGGTACAAAGGGGTTCAAAATTCCAAAATCCTTTGGAAAAAATCTCAATTTTAATTGCCAAATTCCTCTTTGGGGATCACAGGTCATTTTTGTCCTTCTCTGTTCCATAGAAAGAAATATTTCTTCGGTTAATAATCGAATATTTAATTTCTTTCTTTTTTCTAATTCGTTTCCTACAGAAATAAAATTTAAAAAAAATTGAATTTTAGTTTTTCAGCGCCCCTTATCCTCTCCTTTGCCTGGTTACAGCTCATCCATGTTCACATTGTTGTTTTGAAGCGCTCATAAGTTCATTTTGAGTATCTTCTTTACACATGTTGACTCCAGCCTACTTCTGTCTATCCATATTACATCCCCAATTTCACCCTTTGACCTTATATTCTTAATTTCATCAAATTTCCACAGTAAAATGGCTTCTTTTAGCTCATCATGCCAAAATTCCCCAAAACCGAGGCCCTTATAAAATTACAAAAATGACAGACACGTCTCGCAGTCTCTACTCTCCACTACTTCGCTAATTAGCAACCCTCGTCCTGCCATCTCAATTCCACCCCGCTCAACCTCCCTCACCACAGCACTCGCAATCGATATTAAGAAAACTATCCGAGTAAATTAAAACCAACGGCGGCAGGGTAGTCGTCCGGCAACGCTATGGTAATAAATTTCCACCGCATCCCGTCGCCGCGTCGAACCGCAGCACACGCTCTTGTACATATCGTATACGAATCTCTCAAGACAGGGTGTGCAGCGGTGTACCACAGATTAAGAAATATTTTTCCACTTTTATAAATCTTCCTTCTCTCTTCTGCTTTCCTCGCTGTCGTCTTAATGTAATTCCGCAACGAATAATAATTATCCCCTTGGTTCCTCTCGAAATCTCTACGTTGTTTTTCCCTTTTTTTTTCTTCTACACATCCTCTTCGTTTCGGTTTCTCCAGCACTACAGCATCCCCTCGTACGCCGCAGTTTAATGTACATCCCGCGCCAAATCCGATCCACGAAATTTTTCGCAGCGGCCAACGAAAAATTACCCTTTCATTAACGAACACGCCGAGTATATCTTGTCCAAGATTTCGTTGCGCCCTCTTCAGGCCTTTTTTTCCTTTTCGGTTTTTAAAGCTTTCTGTCACGATACCCGGGGTATCCATCCTACTGAGGCGTTTTTCCGCGATTAATCGCCGCTTTTTGTTTTATTCCCGTTCGGCTACGTTAGTGTGGGTCGTGACTCAGACGCACACACACGCGCGACGGACCGGCTCTTAATACGCTACAAACCGAGAACATCAATTAAGAAAATGAAAACTTTAGCGGTTTTCGCATTGAACATATGCGACGCTCCCACAGGCCTTCGCTATCGCCGAGCCGAGTCGTCTCATCGCATTAATTCCTTTTTTTCCTTCCTTCGCCCGTCGTCCTTACATCTTTTCTTGCCTTTTTTCCCGCAACCTCCCTGCGGCAAGCTTCGTTTACCTTTTATTCGCTATGACCAACGTCGATATACCTTTCTGCATAGATTCACGTTACCGCTTTCCTTCGTTTTTCGCCCGTTAACATCCTTCGAATTGGCGCCTCGCCTCTTCTCCGCACGATCCTCGACGCTTACCCGCAACTGCCATCGGAGTCTTTTCCAAATCGGAATTTTTCGTTTTCGCCCTCGCAAACGCTGTTCGTGCTCCTCGGCGGGTTTTAATTAACGCCGTTCTCATTGGTACCTCGATTCTTCCGCGTGTAGCATACGCGATGCTCGTATATAATACGTAATTAATCCGCCACACCTCCTGGTGACACCTCTTCGTCGCCTTCCCGTCGTATTAATTCATTCGCGTGTAAGCGTACTACCGGATCGTTAATTAAAAATACCTTTAGCCATTATCGTAAATGAAATAATATATACCTATTACCCTCCTCTCTTCGCTCACTTTACATCTGCACACATTCGAAATTAGTCCACGACAGCGTTACCTCGATGATGACGTCGTCGTCCATCGATATCGTCCAAATACCTCGAATTAATCCATCTCACCCTCTAACACCCGATGGTAGATTTTTTCGCCACGCATTACCTTAATTAGCGTCTCCGTCGACGCTGCTTTCGCACATTCCTACATACTCCGCTGCCTCCGCCCGACGCAACCCTTCCCCCACGCTTCTCGCGACAAGAATTAAAATTCCATTTACTTAATTAACTTTTTAAATACGCGGGCATCGGCGACGTTACACATTCGCACACATATAGGTACACTTTTTAACGTTACAAGCCGCGTAATCCTGCGAAGCGTCGTGAGCGACGACCACGTCCGTAATGACCAGCGAAGGTCGAACGGCAACGATACGAATGCGCCTTTCTTCGATATCGGGCGCTGCTGCAGCCGCTATATTGTTATAACTTTTCGGCTTTAATTAACTAATAGGCTACCGATGGAATGGCCGCGGACACGCCCCGCAATATGATAATCTTTTCCTGGCGTTCGCGCGGTCGCCCGCGGTGATATGGGGTAGTTTTTTTTGTACCATTTTTCTTTGCTTTTTTTCTCCTCCTCTGTGTAATATCTTCATGCGAACGGAATTCTTCCTCGTTGTCTGCCAGGCCTTCGGTTTGATGAAAAATTCGTCGTGAGGAAGCGGAATTACTCGCGGCATTGAAAATCTCTTCCCTTATTTTCTTCCAATTTGCGAAAGTATTGTTGAAGTTGGGATTTTTGCTGATCCGCGTGAACCTCAGGAGAACACCGTGGGCGGGAGGGAGTGTAGCGAATCGGAAGAGTGACATTTTTTGCGCTGCACATTTTTTCAATGCCTTCTCATGGTTTTGAGTTGCTTGAAATTATAAAATTACCCTGCACACATGTTCGCAACACTGTGACATTTTGTACACGTCACCGTGTCAATGACCTGTCATCATATCATGTCATTAGACATGTCATCACAACTTGCCACAAGGATATGGTTCCATGTCACTAATTACCAACACAGATATGTCATTTATGACATGTCATGATGACATGGAAACATCAGCATTGTCGCTCGTGACCATGACATCTCACCATGACAATAACTTGTCACCTATGACATGTTACAGTAACATGAAAAAATTATATTTTTCATTAAACATGAATATACTACAATGGATTACATTATTTGAGAGCGATAAAACAATCACAAAAACAAATCATCATGATAACCCCACAACATGTCACCATGACAATGCCATGTCACAATGACATGATCAAGACATGTCATCATGTCATCCTTACATGCTACTATGACATGATCACATATCATTCATCACTATGAGACGTCTCCATGACAATGACACGACATAACATCATGTCATTACACATGTGGTTCACGACATGCCACCAAGATATCATCGCAAGTCACTCATTACAATGACACGTCACCATGGCATGTCATCTATGACATATTATGATGACATGAAAATATCAACATTATCACTTACAGCCATGACACTTCACCGTGACAATGATTTGTCACCTCTGGCACGTTATGATAACATGAAAATATCAACATTGTCACTCATGACAATGCCATGTCACAATGACATGATCAAGACATGTCATCATGTCATCCTGGCATGCTACTATGACATGATCACATCATTCATCACTATGAGACGTCTCCATGACAATGACACGACATAAAATCATGTCATTACACATGTGGTTCACGACATGCCACCCAGATATCATCGCAAGTCACTCATTACAATGACACGTCACCATGACATATTATGATGACATGAAAATATCAACATTATCGCTTACAGCCATGACACTTTACCGTGACAATGATTTGTCACCTCTGGCACGTTATGATAACATGAAAATATCAACATTGTCACTCATGACAATGACTTGTTCCTTATGACATGATATGACGACATGAAAATATCAAAATTTTGTGTCGATTTTCGAATTCGTATGCGGCACTGATCCTATTTTACTCCATATGTAATTTCAAATGATAAAAAAATAATCTCAAGTGTAGAATAGAACAAACCCTTATGTTTACATCCCCCCATCGTATATTCTACTCAACAGCCAGCTTACAAAACTTATTTATCGTTCGATAAGGCAAGAATTCTTGGTAAATTGGTATCTTATCGAAACAGTCGTCTAACACCTTGACATTGAGTACACTTCTAGGTCAACATATCCTTTTCCATGAATTATTTACATTACGTTCGATTGTCTCTCCCTCGTATTATATCTTATCGCGTCCAAATTACGGAGCGCGGCGCGGTGACAACGGTGGCGTACCTTTACCGGAAATTATTTCGATTAAGGTTCGTATTAAGTGGTATCCGTGCGTTTGGAGGCGCACTTTATGAAGCGAGATTGGGGCATAATTTGTTTACCTAGTTTTTTGTGCTATGATAGTCTAGACTTGGTTCGTACGTAATCTGTTCCACGTTCGGTTCGTTTTTTTGGGTACTTAGGCGGCGAGATAAGCAACGAGGTGATTTGACTTTGTAAACAGAGAATTTTCGAGAAATTAAAGAGGTGAAAAAAGCAGAGGCCGTAGCGTTATTGTTTGACAAGATGCGCCACCTTAACAACCCTCGTTTTAGGTATTAAGATAAGGCTTATTTTCTCGCTCCTTATCGATGCCTTGTAAATAAGACGGCCGAGTGAATTACGAATAGCGCCCGGTGAGTGTGCGCGAGACGTCGCGCGTCGCGGCGCGTCCACAAAAAAAAAGGCTCCTATGAGAAAGTACACCTATTAATATAAGACGAAGCGCCGGCGGCGACGACCGAGTATGTAGAAGAGTACGGTAAAGACGTACCAATACATACACACGTCGTCCGAACACCATACGAGGGAGGTTGTGGAAAAGAAAAAGAAAGGGTCGCACATGTTTAACGTGAAAGGGTGCCGAGTAGAGGTGACGTCACTTAGTTATATATTCGCAAGCAAATCATTATTAGTATTGATTTCTCTCTTTCTTTTTCTTTCGGCTGGTTTTTTCTTTCTCTTACGTTTCGTCTTTTGCTTGGTATGTGTTGTGTGTGAAATGAGTTGTGCGTGCGCATTTTTTTTTTCACTCTGGAGCTCGAGCTCGGCTGCTTTTTTAATGTATCGTGCGAGCTTTTTAAGATGTCGTTGTGGCTTTGTTTCTTCGCATTGTGTATCGAGTGATGTTCTGAGGAAAGAATTTGAGTAATCGAAGGACAGATTGGGGCAAGTGCGACGATGCGCACGCAGATCCCATGGTATGGGAAGTTGCCGAGGAAATTATATTTTGGCGATAAACGACACCCATTGTGGGCTTTTATCGGGTTATAACGTTCCGGCGAATTTTCCAACGTGTCAAAGATAACGTCGACGTCGATTGTTGCGCTAAGATTAGCTTTTTTACGATAATCCTACCGGGGTTGGAAGTAGTCGAAGATCGACATGTAGTAGGATATAATCGTTCGAGTAATACGTATAATTAACTTCTTAGGTGCAATTATCGACCGACACGTCGCCACTGAAGAAGGATCGTGGTGCTGCTTCAGCTGCTCACACGCCTCTCTGGCCGTCGTGATGAGGTTTTGTTTGTATTTTCGATTAGGCGACGAGAGATGTGGAAATGTAAGAAATAAAGTTGGATTAATGCGTCTGAAGTCGAAGTTCTGCGGATTTCGGCGAAGTAACCTCGAAAACGACATGGATATTTCGATTAATAAAGTGTCCACGTGTCCTCGGTTTTTTTTTTCACGATGTCCACTGCCCATCCTTCGCTGTGCGCGTTCCTTTGAAAGTTTTGTTTATAAATATTGATTTTTCGGAGGAGATTAATTCCAAATGTTGAATAATTCGCGGAATCGACGGCCATGAAAGCCGATTACGCGAGTTTAATCGATAATCGTTTTTTATGCTAATACAAGGTTTGTTTTAAAATCACTAAAGGAAGTGGGAAAAATTGGGAGAATAATTGAGCAGAAAAAAAATAGGAGTCGACATGTTTTCTTACGGTTCCAACTGCGACTTTAGGGGTTCTTAAATTGTACTAAGTTGGATTTTTTTTAAATTCTAGAATTTTGGAAATTTTGACGAAATGGTCTGAAATGGAGTACCACTTGAAGGATCATGAATTTCTGATGTTTTAAACAAGGGGTTACTCAAAAATAAGATGAAATACTGTTGATAACTTATTTGAACAAAAAACTCTTTTTAAATACATTCAAAATCTATTTTATGTCGATGAAATTTTAGGAGTAATTTTAGGAGTGATTGATGACACGTGTCGGGCAACTATAGAGAGCTTACAATCCATTTTTTCCCCTTCATTTTCGTTTTTCAACAAGTATTAAAAGTGGCGAAAAATCAGTAATTGATGAAAGTAGTGAAAAAGTAAAGAATTTTGTCAAAAAGTAGCTTAAGAATGAAAAAATTCAAAGACGTAAAATATTTCTGAAAAATTTTTGATAAATCACTGGTGATGTTTCATGAATTGGCAACACTGTCGGAATATGTGACGTCATATACATATCTCTTTGATAAGTATATAATGTGTTTATTTTTCTATTCTGTTAATTTGATTTTTTTTTCTATACAGATTTTCTTCCAATCTGAAATTAGACCTAGTCGACGAGGAGGGGGTATGATGAAGTTGAGATATTCTAAAAATTATGTTACAAGATGGAAAAAAGTACATAATGAATCTCAAGAAAAAATTCATAAAACACCCTGCGTTCCCATTTTGGTCGGAATTTTGCAATTTTTCAGGAGAATTTTGGGGCGACTTTGAAGAATAAATCTTGAAAAAAAGGACAGAGCTTCAAAAACGTTGAAAAATAACATGATAAGAGTTTTTTTTTCAGGTAATTTCAAAGTTGAAATAAGCCGTTCGCCATTTCGCTACAATTTTAGATAAAAAAATTTTTATTATTCCCCGCCCTGAAAATTTTATGGGCCCGAAATTTTAGCCATACTTTACCTCATTTTTTCTTGAGGACGAACATCAATAAAATCTCAAATACACCTTTAACGTTCACATTCACCTCACACAATCGTCAAAACTCAATCCCACACCATCTGACTCGCAAATCGCGACTTATACCACCGCATCTATTCATCTCACAATCCACTCATCTCCGCCATGCGATATCTACACAACTCAAAAAAAAATCCAACGCGAGAAAAATAAGGCGCGAACCCCGCACCCCCTCATGCCTGTCTTCTGCCTATTATATCGATTCTTGTAATTTATACTCGGCGACTGGTTTTATAATCTATTTTATTGGACCGGTTTTCGTATAGCTAAAATATACTTCAACGTTTATATCGTATTTATACGCATACGTGTATCGCACACATACCACCGGTCACCACACAACAAACACAAACATCTCAAACACCGTAGCTTTATAAACGATATGATACAAATTTACCTCCCCCTTCTCCCCACCCACCATACACCTCTCACTTGGGTCCTTTATCCGACGTTATTAAGGTTAAGTCTCGTATGAAGTTGAAAAAACATAAATAATGGTTAATTTTATACTCATGTATGCGCGCGCGGTCTCCTAAAAAAACCTCTTCCTCTTCGAATCCTATTTACGATCACGATCGTACTTAAAAACCGCTGAAAAAAAAACACACACCGAAGAACGTGTAAAATATAAAAACCCTCCTCGTACGACGCACGCAGATTAAATAGAAATAAAAAAATCATATCATAAGTCTCCCGGTTCGGTGCTCGTTTAATATCGTAGAGTCTGGCGATGCGTATATGGAAAAAACTCCACCCCGCTTTTACCTTCGTATTAATTACCTTCCACGAAGACGCCTTCCTCCCACAGCTACCTAAGAAGTTACCGCACATAAAAGCTACATTATGCTAACGTCGATATATCGGACTATAAATCCAATAAAAAATACCCTCGTCGAAGGCGTTCGCGAAATAAAGAAAATATAAATTCGTTTCGAAAACATAAAAAGCTCTTACTCCTCGTTCCCATTTCCACGGCGAATAACATCCACAAAAAAGGAAAAAAAACCCCAACACACGCCTTTTTTTAACGCTCTCATCTTCCCCGCGTCTCGTTCACTTCATGTGCACAACGCGAATATCGTTTTCGCACAAAAACTTAATCACATCGAAGAAAGACGATAGCTAAAGCGCCGAACCCGAAGTTGCCGAACGCCGCCAAGACGAACGCGTCGAGAAAAAGGGGCAGAAAAAAAAGCGAAACACGAAGCGAGGAACGCGCGAAAAAAAAAAGCTTTTATAAAACTATTTCATATGTATAATGTAGATGACGCCATTTTGAAAATCCTGTTATTTTTCCTTTAACTCTTATCTTGCATAATATAGTCTTGGATTTCGCTCGTTCGTGTGAGTCCTATCGTTTGCTTTGCTTCGTTCACCTTCCCGTCGTCATCTCTCTCGCGCACCGTTACCTTCCTCTAGGTCCAAAATCCTACAAACGACAACGATAGAGAGAAACTTCTCCCTTTCGGCTTTTCCTTATTCTGTATACTTTCTCTGTCGCACTTTCTTTCCTTTTTTTTTCGCTTCTCTTCTTTTTCTTGATTATTCGAAACGTGGTGTGTGTTCGTTCGCGTTTTTTCCATCTCCTTAGCTGTGTGTATAACGACGCTACATCCTTCGTTCTACGCCTCCTCATTCGACCCCCGCCCCACGTACACTTCCCGCCGACCGTTTCGCTTTTTCGCATATCCTTATAATATATACGAGGTACGCCGCCGCCGCCGCCCTGCGTCCTCTCGCTAAGCACACATACGTACACGGCGCACACTTACACACCCTTATCAATGATGCGAAAACTGCGAACGTCGTAATTCGTTTTACCGTCGTTTTTCCAACGTTTTTCGCCGCCGAGCGGACTTCGGGTTTTAATCTTCGTGTGATTTGTAGTTTTGCACCACCGATGACCTTCGTCTATCCGAAGATCGGTCATCGAACTTGCGCGAAATTTGCTTAGCTCCTGGATCGTCAATGAAGTGCAGACGTCCTTTGCATATCTTCCCACAACATCGAGTCAACCTTCTTCAGTACCCTTTGGAATCATTTTTTTCATTCTTGAAGCGCATTTTCGTATTTACCAAGTCCTTTCAAGCGAACATTGGTGATTATTAACCAAAAAACTACACCTTCGGTGAGAAATTGAATGACTGAATGATTCAAGATGCCCATTAAATTAAAATTGACAACTAAACTCAAGGAACAGAGAATTTTCACAATCAAAGATGTTCATTTTTCAACATAAAATTAAATGGACTTCTAATGCAACAAATACAGCAAAGTGACGAGGCGCGGAGGGGAGGGGGAGAAGGAGATATTCTACATCCTGTGACCGTTGAATTCAATTGCAACACCTCCCTCCACCAAAAAAATTAAATTATGTTGAATTTTATAAGAACTAGGATTACATAATTACTCGAAAAAATGCAATCGCATTCACAGATTTCAGCAAATTCTGCTGATTCGGCGTTTCAAAATTCCTTTACATCCGCTCACTTTACAATTACACCACAAATACGTTTAATAACTTTTATCGCCCACACCTGCACCCTACTTTTCCACTTATCCACCACCTCACATCCGCCCTCCCCCCACCCCTCGCATCCCCGCTTAAATCCCGATTCAGAATCGTCTTTCTTCTTCGGCATTCTTCGCGCGGCAATAAAACCACTTAGGAACCACTATAATATACATATCGCGAAACTTCGACGTTATTCTCATGGAAATTCTTCGCAGTGCAGGATTTTGTTTCTTTTATTTTGCTGGCTTTTCTTTCGCCATATATTTTCCTCTCCGTCGGCTCGGCGAGCTTTCTCGTCGTCCTCGTCGCGTACCCCGCACCCCCTCCGGCACCGCTTTCCGGCCCAATATTCCCTTTTTTCCAGCTCGCGCCGCCCTGCCATACACCGCTTCTTCAACGGCGGACTTTTCTTTTTCTCTAATCGTATGTAGAGTTTTTTCCACCCAGTCTCGCTCCACTTTGGCGCGCGCAATTTTTACTATACCTTTTCTTACACGTATACTTTCTTCGAAGACGATCCCTCTTCCCTCCGGTCTACCGCTCCGTCTCGCAGCATCTTTATATACCGCGTTTTTCTCGTTTCGCGTACGATTATATGCATATATATATACGTAGCGTACCACACGCGCACACAAACGCCAATTACGCTCACCTACTCCCGTCGCGCTCCGTACCTCTTATTCTTTTCCTCTTATTTTTACTACATTTCCATATAACCCTATTTCCATTAAAACTTTTTCCCGATCTTTCATCTTCGCTCGTTCAAGCGCACTCACACCGCCATATATCGTTCTCCAGCACACATGCATACGAACACGACAAAGGTATACACACGTATATAGCGCCTGCGTCCCAAATCACCCCCGGCTCTTACGCCATTACACGCTCTCGCGCGCCTTTGAAAAGCTCGCGCAAAACGCTCCTCGTTTCGATCTGCCATCTTCTCTCGCTCGAATAATTCGCTTTTTTTCGCGCCTTCTTTTGTCTTACACACAATATCGCTGAATTATTCGCTTCGCGTTTCGTCCACGTCGCTGCCATCTTGCCGCGTCGACGTCGCCGCTAAAACACCCAATCAACGGATGATAATACGCGAGCTCCGCCAAAAGCGAAGCGATTCCGACGAGATTTTTCCGCAATCGACGCGTTTTCGCGTAACGTCTCCGCTCCTACGCGCCAGCACCGCCTTGTCGCACCCATCTTATCGCCTCAGTCTCCGTACACATCTTCAACGTACGTGTACCCCCAGCGAAGTAAATACACGAGAAACGATCTCATCACCGGTGTTTTCTTTTTTATACATCGCATCGGGCGTCTTATCTCGTCGACGCCTTCGCGATACGTACCAAAACGTACTAACAAGATGCCAAACTCGTCGTCTAATCACCAATTCTCGGCGAAAATCATCATTTCAGCAGCCGCGAATCGCGCTTCCGTGGTCGAGCATACGTGCTAAACATCGTCTTCGGCTGCGAAAGGACGACGCGCGATGCTTTGTTCGCACACGAAATATCGCCTTTAAAACGCGCCTCGTTCGTACATATTCGTCCTTTTTTCCCTTATTTTTTACCCTCTTCCGCCCAATTTTTCTACTTAGTTTCCTCAACAACAACGACGACGACGACGCCGCAGACGTTTTCGCGAGAAATATTATTATTCTAAAAATATCGATTATTTTTCGTGTACTTTGCCGACCCCCGTCGCCATATTGCTGTCGTCGTTTACGTGTATGCCCCCCCCCCCTATTTTTTTTATCTCGTTTCTATACCGAATACGAAAGAAGCGAAATTACTCCCAAGATAATCGTAGAACACCTTATGAATTGCTTTTTCTTGTCTTTCATTCGGTTTTTTTTTTCGCGCCGAGAGTCGATATCGCAATCATTTTTCGCAAAATAGATGGTATGTCACGTCAATAACGGCGAATTCGAGCCAATTAAAAATTATTCGATTATTATTGACGATAAATTTTTGCATTTTGAGATGCTATTTAAAAATCACTCATATTATGTTAACGAGATGGCGAGCAATTGGGAGAGATGTTCTAATGCTTCGTCAAGTAACGAACAACTCACCAGAAATTATGGATAATTCATCAGAAAAAAATTGAAAAAATTAATACTACACGCTGCGGAATCACTAATTAGATGAAGAATGTACCAAGAAGTATCAAAAAATTATTCATAATTCGCCAAAAATTATCATTAACCTGTTTTAAAGCATTTGATATCATTGAGAGTTTCGTTAATGTGACATTATTGTAATTTATCTAAAATGACTGATAATTTACAATAAGTTACCATAATTCAGTAAAAAATCGGAAGTTATTTAACAAAATATGAGAAATTTACTAAAATTTACCAATAAATTACCAACATTTTACAAAAATTTGCCCATCATTTACCAAAAATTACCAATAATACCAGTAATTTACCGACAATCACCAGTAATTCGCGCAAAATTACCGGTAATTTACTAAAAATTACGAGTAAATTACCAAAAATTATCGGTAATTTACAGGAAATGACTAGTAAATTACCGAAAATTACCGGTAATTTACAGGAAATGACTAGTAAATTACCGAAAATTACCGGTAATTTATCAAATATAACCAATAATTTGTTAATAAAAATTATGAATAATTTACCAAAAGTGGCTATTTATTTGGATAAAACCAGGGGTTTATTTAGTCGTAATGAAGGGTAATTACCAATAATTATCCGTAATATACAAGAATTACCAGTTAAAAACCAAAAATTGTATGCTGGCTTCAAAAAAAATACTCTCAAGTTATCAAGCTTCACCGTCAAATACTACAAAGTTCACTCGTAATTACCACTAAATAACCAAAAAATCTGGTAATTACGAGTAAACTTCAAAATACATGAAATTCAAGGTAAATTCCTTGGTAATTACGACATAAATCGAGTAGCACGATTCGTCACGTACTTTCCTCCTACGAATATCGCCATTTCCGTCGTTCTAACGTTACTTCATGGTTTGCTCGCGCCATCTCGTCGAATTTGCTACTTTCCTTTTTGCAAAACTCGCACAACTACGCAACATCGTCGTCATTTTCGATATCCACGATTTACATCCCCAATATAAACGAAACAGCTAATTAATTGAACTCGTAGTACTCTCTTTTACTCCTCGCTTCGTCGTAATTGTCGACTATTCTTTACGTACAATGGAAAAAACCAAAAATTTCGACTCGTTTTTACCCTCATCGTCACGTCGAGTACACGAAATACGCTACTTCGTGGTATTATTACTACGTCGTGTACACATACACGAATATCATCTAAGGAGAGAAAAAAAAAACCACACGAAGTCCTATATACGTTCTTACAATCGCGTAACCTTATAATTAGCTTCTCGACTAATCGAACGTTAATGTCGGATTATTTACGAAAATTATACTCGTTTTCCAAATACCAACTCGCCGTAAATATAGTAATTAAAAAGTACACGACGACGCGAAAATTAAATAAAAATATTAAAAAAAAATAATTAAGACAGCTTTTCGCGATGATTTCTTTGAAACGACGATAACACGTTAGTTCGGTAGGAAAAAAAAGTGAGAAAAAAAAACCGTAGAAATAGAAAAAGACAGATACTCGGATAATCCTAAAATCTAACGTATAACTATTTCTCCAACGACTCGGTTTACTCTTCGTTATAATTATTTCTCTTCTATTACACGTACATAGTCAATACACGACTACAATTTAGCGTGAATCATCGACATTCTTCATAAAATACAACGCGTATAATCCCGATTATTTCTCAATTATTCGCCAATCTGTTAATATTCCCATGACACGTCTCTCTCCTCGTTTTCGGGGCCCCGATCATCTTACACAAGGCGAGAAAGTGTGAATTCCAATATTACCGTTCGGGATTACGTTCGACAGCTCGTCCAAGATTAATATTAATTTCGTAGTCGCCTTTGCCGCGCTATCCCAAATATTACGACGCCTAATTCGGGAATTTTTACCATAAATATGGCCCACAAAACGATCGATCTGAATTACGAGCGCCGACGACGTTTCGCGATTCTTCCTTGTTTTTTCGCTACCTTCGCCCGTTCGTCGTTCTATTTACACGAATACCTCGCGACGTTACGCCACGTCTTCCGAGTTCTTTCTCTTCGATCGCGTTTTATTTTTCAGTCGAAGAAATACCTCGCGACGTTAAATTTATCGTCGATAATTTTTTATACATTTTTAATAATTTATAATTCTGTTTAAATTATCGTCGAATAGTTGAAATATTCGTTACACGGTTCCGGCTCGAATGTTATTTTTATTCGCCGCCGCACTCCGCCGCTCGCATTTCGATGCGACTCATCGAGCTCGCAATTAGTTAATTACGAATCTTCGTGTACCGTCTGGAATGCGCTACAGCATTCCATATTTTCGTTTATATAAATATGTGTACATCTACACGTACGCGTACTTATACCTGGTTCGGTCTACCCGCCCTTCTCACCCGTCGTAATTACGTACCGGTGGTAATTTACCCCGTCCTCGGATCGTCGACTATACCAATCGAAATTTAATGCGATTGCTCGACAACGATAACACGTATGCTCGTAAAATTCGCCCATCGTATTGCCGAGCCTCCGATATCGTCATCGATCCAGCAACTCTACCGGTAGCCCAGCGTGAAACGCGGAATTTCAATTAAACGCGTCCGATTAATTTATGCGTCGTCTGCTCGATACGATGACCGTCCGAGTACCTTCCAACGTACTCGACTCTCGACGCGTCGTTTACTCCGAAAAATCTGATCGCGCATGTAGAATCCAGCTGGACGGGCGTTTAACGCGACACTTAGTCCAAGGTGATCGTACACACATTGACCACCGTCGTCGTACATTCATACAATGCCGAGTACACCAGACTGTACGACCACTAAGGTCGGTGACGCGGTGTACGTCTATGTCCAGGCGGCTATCTTCGTCGATGCAATTACACATGCACGTTATGCGGCTACATATTGCGTAGAAAGACCACTGATCGTGTCACCGGTGACCGCTACTGACGCCCTACAGCGCTGGTAGATCCATTAAACAAATGCAAGCACCAAATATACAATTACATTTGAGGTTTACAGATGTATACGCTTTCAAATTATCTGCAAACCTTCGAGTGTCACCTACTCTCTTAAGTCTTCGATGACAGATCAGATCAACCATCATCTAAAACTCTTCCATCGATGGTCATCGACTCCAAATACCGCTTCCTTCAATACCCACATTTTCATCTCTCGACTACCTTCATAGTTCGTGTTTCCACACATCTCAGCTCTATTCTTATAAATCTCGATTGGGTCAATCAACGAGCTAAATTTAGTCGCCATATGTCTCCGCCCCGCGTCCCGATAATTAGGTCACAACGACGCGAATACCATCGCGAACAATGTGTTACGAGCTGGTTTTCTGGCGCGCGCGATCGCCTCAAATGTAATAACCAGATCTTTATCTAGGATTATTTACCTTCTCGCGTTGTAGTATTTTTCCTATTTCGCTTCGCATCTGCATAGACGTTGCGATGTTCGCGATAAAACGCGATTCGAGTTTCCTTCTAAGGTGTTATATTTTCACAGTCCGACCAAAACCACCTGAATTCTTTTCGGAGTTGTACTCGTGTCTTCGTAGGAGCACCAGAGTAGTCGTAATTTACCAAATGATACCATCGAGAAGGAACTGCCGCGGAATCTGAATTACGTCGGGTTTTTTCCTCTATTCCAAAATTATCTACCATATTTTGGAAAGTAGTTACGCCAGGAAACATCCGTCTGACCCCCCCCCCCTCCACCATAGCGTCGCTCCAAACTCAGAATACTCTAGGTGGTCACATCCTCAGCAAGTACATTGGGTATATTTTGACTCGATGCCACATTCTCAACAGTCACAAGCGCATTCTAAAAGATGCCAAACTATATGCAGACTTCACATGACACTTCGAACAGATTTCACAACCTAACCACAGTTACCCCACGACACCTCCCCTGCTGATCTTCCGCAACTCCCTCAAATACCATACCCCTCCGATACTTCCTCATACCACACATTGCTCGAAATTCCTCAACCACGCCATCAACAGTCCACCGAAACCCCGACGCGAAAAGCCAACATTCATAGCCGCAAGAGAGACACCGACGACCAAAACCTCTTAAACCAATCAAAATTAACGACTTATAAGTAAAATATTCTAATGAGCTTCGGGCGCGTTATTTCTTCTTTTTTAATTACCTGTACAACGAGACGAAAAGAAAAAACGAGGTAAAATACCGTATATCTCCTCCCGCGTACACGACGCCAGGATCTAAGGACCGGGCACGGAGAGGTAAAGCCCACAGCGCTATCTAACATTCCGATCTTTCCTGACTTTTATGTTAATTAACACGTGTATTTTTACGATCTCGTATACTATATACTCGCTTATACTCCCATCTCGCTCTACAGTACATCGGTACACTCTCATGGCTCTTCTATTTTTATTATCATCTTTCCTCGCAGCATCCGTACTCTCAATATTCATCATTTCGGTTTACATAAACTCGCATCACGGCGAGCTAAAAACGAACAAACACCAAGAATGAAAAAAAAAAAAAAAGAACCAAAGCGAAAGAAAAAAAAACCGTTTCACAGCAGTCAGAAGTCAGCGCTTATAGTGAATTTTACGACCGACCATTTCGGAGTACTAACTTCAAGAAGACTCCTACTGTATCTACGTGTTATCATACACCGTATATACTACGCCCGATACCGCACACTATAGCAACAGTAGTATACACCCTCGCTTCTGCCTTCGTCTCTTTCGCGCCGTCTATATAGCTCTACACATAGATATACATTTATAGCATAACACACACCGGTTTATACGACGGTAATAATTTATAAAACGCGGTGGCACGCCAATATTAAATACCATTACCATCTTGCTTCTTGCCGCCGCTGCCGCCACCGTCCCCGCGTAATATATGCTAAAATTCGTAGCTAATTCGTTAATTGATTTTTTCCTCTCTTCCATTCGGCTCATCTAAAAATTGTATATTCTCTTTCGCGTTTCATACATACAGTACAACACAGGCAAAAAACACACGCTTACAGCAAACACGAACCTTACAAGAGAAAGCATCGTCTATTTTTCCAACTTCGCGATACACCGATAAGCTACCGCGTATTTACCAGCTTGTAAAATAATAAACAATGACGCGAATATTTCAAAAGATGATTTCTAATTCTTCAACGCCACCTTGATGCATCTACCATCGTATAAGCTTCCAATTTCTGCGTATTAGCGCGTTTGTATACACAATATGACGCTTATAACCTCGCATATATTTGCCGCAATAAAAAGCAGTCGATAAATTACATATTTCTTTGTTTGCTTTGTTTTTTCCCTCAATACAAACCATAAAAACTCATATCCACGAGTCGCAAAACGCCTTAGTCTTTGGTTTCGTTCATCAACCAGTTCATAATGTCGAAGTGAACGCTAAAAGCGTCCTCGCAACTTGCTCGCAACCCGTTACAGACGTAAACGTCAAGTAGAATATGAGATTGATGGTGAG
The DNA here is from genome assembly GCA_003261595.1 of Maconellicoccus hirsutus. Classification (NCBI taxonomy): domain Eukaryota; kingdom Metazoa; phylum Arthropoda; class Insecta; order Hemiptera; family Pseudococcidae; genus Maconellicoccus; species Maconellicoccus hirsutus. The sequence continues at coordinate 42,758 of QBDW01000436.1, read as the reverse complement.
AACCAACTTGAAATGTGATACAATAACGTTTCGGTTTCCGTTATCATATCATCATGGCAACCAAAAACTCAGATACACACTCCACTGCGACTTATTGTAACATTTTCTCAAACAGAGAAAACAAAAATTCGATTAAAAGTGAATTTTCGGACTAAAAAAAGGTTCTTCTATCACTTCCACCAAAAACTATACATCAAAGTGGAAAATTAACCCCGGATTCGAATTCAGCGCCATTGAAAACCTATTAATCGATATGCATGACGAATTTTTATCATTTTTTCCACCCCTCCATTTCTACCCCTTTAACCACCCCTCTCTTACATTGTGATCACCAAATACACCCTAAAATCACCAAAATGGAAAATTTCGGGAATTTGCTCAAAATAAACCAAAACGGCAGTGTTGATAAAAATTTCATCATTTTCAACTTTTCTACCCTTCACATGTCGCTATTGGGGTGAAAATTACAATTTCAGGGGATGTTTTTCAAAAACTGATAAAAACTCGCCATGTATATCGTTTGTATGGTTTTCGGGCACGGCGAACTCGAATCTGGCATTACTTTTACCATATCTCCTTTCATTTTCGAGTTCATCACCAATATTCCACCTACTACACATCCACTCTTCACGCTCCGTTTCTGCATCTTTTCGGCATCACTCCCTCCCACGCGCTCAACCTCCCCCATCTCATTACCCGCGATTAGGCAACCTGTACGTGCCATCGCTCGCGCGCTCGCCGTTCCGAGCCGGGGCACATGTACGTCTGAACACAACGCGTAGAAAAAATTATCCGGTACTTCGTGTATTTACACGATACTATTACGACCCCCTATAAAGAATTCATCACGATTTGTTGTACCATTTTTCGCATCGTGACTCACCGCTTAAAAGAAATATTATACTAAATTGAAGCATTGTAAGTCATCTCGTAGTGTATCGAATAAATACGCAGATTTATCACCGACGTTCTCCATAACAGCATTCTCTTTCTCTTCTTTTTTCCAACTCCATACGTATCGTACTCTACGTACCATATAAACGTAATTTCGCCATATGTGTGTTCCTTATAAATACGTGGCATCTAAATGCACCACGGTTCACGTCGTCGCGCCGCTCGCGGAATTTGTACCACATTCATAAATCAAGCCGACGGCATGAAGTCAATTTGAAAAACAATCTTTTGCAAAACAAATATCCGACCAAAGCACAAAAAACCGAGCGGGTGGCCATGCACCAATACTACACGTGAAATTCTCCGATAAACAGGTTGACACGAAGTTCGTTGACTTCGGGCAAAAAAATCCAAAACATAAATCGAATCTTCGATCAAGCAACGGAGAAAAACGTAACTTGGTCACAAATTGTACAAAGCTGCGTGTCACGAAACCCGACCACCAAACATTTGCTACGATTTCAATTCTTTTCCGATTATTTTCCAACTTTATAACGTATACAATAATATTCCCATCGTATTGTATTTTTTTCCTATTTTCAAACCTTATTATCTCAGTCATTAAAAAAAAGCGACATTATTTGCGTTTTCCGGCAACCACACTTCGTCCAGGTGGCTCGACTATATCGCATTTTTGTTTTTGTATTTACGACCATATCCCGAGCTCGTAGGCTGATTGATTCAACTCTTTTATAATCTGCACCGCCGCGCCGGCCAACTCGACGTATACGCCCTTCCTGAAATACCATTTAATTGTGTTACATATTCAGATTTTTTTTTGTTTTCCCATCAGCGGTCTCCTCTGGCTCCGCGTCTATACGTCATTTGTCACACCACGTTTCTAGCACCGAATATTCCATCTTCGTCGCGTAAATTCTCATCACGCTGCCGCCGACGCTGCGACACATTCTATATCCCAAAAATCCCAATACGTCAATCGTCCATTGTATTTCGTGTTTCATCATTGAGCTAATTTTATCACCGGCGAACTCATCATTCCGAAACACCGAAACTATCGGCAGCTGTATACATAAAAATCTCCGATAATCTACCGAATGACCTACGTATGCGTGTGAACAATATCTTCCCAAACCATTTCTCTTCTTCGATTCGGAACGAATATTTTTCCCCAAAAAATAATAAAAACTCATACCAACAGAAGATGTATTCGGTGCGCCAAGACAAAACTATCCCGCTGCATTATCCACGCATAATTCCCCATATCGCCCCGAGTCCCCGATGCTCCCCCTGGGCCTCGTCTCGTGCACACGTACGTAATACAGGGGTGTGAGATAGTCGAAATACCTGCTGACCTACACAGAAAAACGCGGAAGGTTACGACGACGGGGGGTCTTCGTCTCTTCGCGTCGCCTTCGCTGTATTTAACGTGTATTAAAGACGACGACCACGATCACACTGTTCCACCTATTTCATCCACAAAACACCAAATTGCCACAATCTAACAAACGCGTTTCCAGAATATGCTTAATGAAACATGCCGGTAACGTTCATCTGTCCCCCAGTCCTCCCCTCGACACTACCCATCCATCCGATGTCCTGCTCCTTTTTATTTTCACCTTTAAAATCTTATGATTATTCAACGACCGAAAATAAAAATAAAGAATTACACGTAAACCTGCCTCTTCTTTGATACCAGTTTCTACAAGAATAGAATTTTACTACATCTAAAACCTTCACCTCACCGATCCTTTCTTCTTTTCATCTCCGGCGCAGCGCGTCCGATAACAATACAAGGGACCAAAAACCGAGTATAATCGCTTTTTCGAAACAGATTATTTTTTCTTTTTAATTTTATGCGCAACGCGGCGTGAAAACACGCATCTTGATGAATCCGTCTCTTCGCCGCTTCATCAACGCATCGCAGCTTCGCTATTGACGTCAAAGAACCGCACCGTCGAAACTTTGCCGTCAACACCAACAGACCTTCGACTTCCTCAAAACTAACGCGCGTACAAAATCCTTCTCGTCAATTCGCTCTGCCACCCGCGCCTCCCAAACTCCTCCGCAAATCCTCACATCGCCATTTCCGAAAATCGTTAATTTCCCAATCTACGAACCCGACCAAATGACGATACCGCCGGCGGTATTCGCGCAGCCACCGTTAAACCGTACCGAATCTCTTCGTCGTATTAATTTCGCAATTAAAAAACAAAAAATATTCGCCTACGCTCGGTCGACGGCTGTTCAGCTCTCGACCAGGTTCACCTTTAGGTTAAATAGTCATCCGCGCTCTCTTCCTCCCGTGTCGACTGAAACCGCGGCCATATCTCTCGCGCTCCTTTATGAGTTTTTATTCGTATAGGTACATTAACTACATAGATACATGTATAGTATAGGTATACTTTACACTGTACCAAACACATTGATATATTACACGCCACCGCTTTTTAGTACGTTAACACCGCCGCTGATGCCACCGACGCCGCCAATGAGCCGGAGTTACGCGAACACGCAAAAGCAACTCGTTTATAGAGACGATTTTTACGTGTATTTTTTCTCTCTCTCTAGCTCGATCGTCGCCCTCTTTCTCTTACACCTTTTCGACTTTCTATCACCTTTTTTTTTCTTTATACGATGTGAAATTTACGCAATTATACGATACCTCGAATTAATCACAAAATCATCCGAAGATTTAGCGAAATTCCAATTCGGTCGTATTTCGTAATTGTACAGCTAAGGTATGTCAACATATCCACAAAGATACTCACCTAAAACAGAAAAAAACACAAAACAATTAATTTTCTTTCAAAATTTCACTTAATTATGTTATCGTATTTATTTCATTATCAGTAAACATAATTATGCAATCTAGAAAAGCAGAATTATCAACAAAATGACTCCTTTAACTAAATCGTACATCGAACAAATTATTCTCAAACGAATTCACCACGTATCACTTCGTTTGCCGAAAAAAACTACACACCGCACGAAATCTTCAAACACTCGAATTATTTTCTGATCACCGAACGAGTGAATCACTTGAAAAAAGTCTGAAATGGATTCAATCGCTTGCGAACGTTCCGAATAAGTGTCAAGAAAACATATCGTCAATCCAATCATCACATTTAATTCATTCGTTTTCGAACGATTGAATCATTTTTTGAGAGTCGTTCGCAAATGGTCAACGCCAAAGTAACAATTTTTTTTCAAACTATTTCCTTAAAAAAAATTGCAAGCAGCTCGAAAAATTGGATTCAATTGTTCACAAACAACTGAATCACTTTTTGTAAATCGTTCGCGAACGTTTGAATCAAAATTAAATTTTTTCCTTGATTATATCAAAAAAAAAAATTAAAAAAATCGAAGTCGTTCGCCATTGATTTGGTCGAGAATTCAATTCAATTGTTGACGAACGACTGAATCATTTTTGGTGAATCGTTCGCGACTCTTTGACTGACAATTATCTCTTGTTTCCATCAAATGGAAAATTTCAAAAATTGAAGTTGTTCCAAATTGATTCGATTGAAAATTCGATTCAATCGTTCACGAACGATTAAATCACTTGTTACGAGTATGATTTGTTTACGACCGTTTGAACCAATTTCAAAGCGATTCTTTTGTTTTATCGGAGTTGTTCGAAATTGATTCGATTCAAAATTCGATTTAAATCGTTCATAAAAGAATCATTTACTTTTTTGCGAATCATTTGCAGATAGTTTACATTAAAATAAGCATTTTTTTACAATAATTGCGTGAAAAAGAGTTCTCAAATGAACTCGTTCGAGAACTACCCGTTTCAAAAATTCGTTTCAATCGTTTACAAACTAATCATTTTGCTGTGTAATGAATTTTTGACCATTATCGCTACTTTTTTTTCACTTTTGAGCATCTACTATCTGCAACTGTGTGATTCTATCCACTGCTCACGAACGATTCACACCATCTAACGTTACCTTTTGAAAGCAAATTCTTCATCTCGGACTCACTTTCAACTTCTCTTCTCTACCACTATACCTCAAAAAATGCAATTTCCGAGTACTGCTCTGTCTCAAACCGAACCAACCATCGCACCTTTCGTCTCCACTTTTCTCCATCCATCTACACCGAAACTATTTACTTATCTCGCACCCTATACTCACGTTTACCTACCATCGGCCGATTTCACGTTATTAACCCACCGAATGTGTTAAATTCGCTCACGACACAGTACGCAACGCCGTACACGGCCTCCAAACACATACACGTAATTACAATCGAGAACGCGCCTTCGTTTATTAAATTACCGACATCGCACAAGCAAATCGCCTTCTCTGGCATTCTGTTACAAATTTATAATTGCCATTGTACTACACACTCACACCGAGACACAAGCGCGCCCAAATACACGACTCTTGCTCGTAATAATTTACCTACTACATAACCTATAGTTGTCGTCATCCCGATACATACGCTAATAACCACCGAACACGGACAACGACGGCGGCGGCCGTTAAAAATATCTAATGATTTCACGTTATTTGCACCTACTGCCGCCGTCGCCTGCACCGCTGCTTAATCGCAATCTCTTGAAAATCTCGCGTCTTTCGCGCTAATCGTTAATTATTTCCTATAGCGTTAAAAATTAGACCTCCGCGATTTTTTTACATTTTATTTTTTTCCTTAATTTTTTCACCTCGTAATAACGCTTCCCATATTAAGGCGTGTAACGTGCAAGCAAGGACATCTACAAAATACTACCTCGCGTTATTATACTAATCTATAAACAATACACCGATTAAAAACTTCCATTCTGACACCCTCTTCGTCTCATAATGCCGCTTAATTTAGAAAAATTTCCATGATCCCTTTCATTGGCCCCCTCACGATACACACGCTATTTAGCAAACGATAGATCATTGTTTTTACTAAGCGACTCCTCCTCTGCGGTTCTTCGTATACGTTTCATCCCTCTGCGCTTCATCTGCCTCCTTATGACTTCGACGACCTATTCAGCGCCCTCCTTATGCGCTGCTTATACGACGATGCTCGTTTACTCCATATTCTATGGCGACTGGCCATATCCTTTTCGAAACATTAATCCGAAAATCCGATGAATTATAGCGACGGTCATCTTATGAAATAAGAGCCTTTACTCATCCGTACTACATATACTCGCGTTCACACGCGCACATACGCGTATATACTCACACATACACCATTTCCCATACGTCTCGTTCGTTTTTATTACTTTTCTTTTGTTTTTTTTTTCTCCTCCATGCTCCTTTCTTCGTATATACTTCTCGAATAGTATATAGCCTCGTTTTTCGTCCATTTCTTTATACATTTTTATAACCGTTTCGTATATTATGTATATCGCACCCTGCACCATCCCTTTAACGTAATCCACATCGCTTACCAAAGTATCGGATAAATTTTTCCGACAAAGTTTTCCAAAACGTAGATTTTCCTTTCGTCCTTACTAAATACTCGAACACGACGTATAATTTCATCCCCTCATACAACCGCGTCCACAGATGAGATACTAAAAAAACCAAATCTCCAGCCTCCCCTTTCCGCATCCTCCTCATAAACCCATTTCGATACCCGATGAGTAATTTTTTAGCGACGAATTACGACCACGTCGCCATCGTTGCTTCTCTTTTTAAACTTTTCGTCCGAACGAGTATTTCGCCGAAATTAAGAAAAATGGATTATAGCCGAACATCTCATGGTCATTTGCTCGCATTTCCCATTGTCGTATATTTCGCCAAGCACGCTGAAGTACCAGCCTCCGATTCAAATTTGCTCCATCGAACCGAGCCAAAACGTCGGAAATGGAAAGTGAACAATTTACGTTGATGAGTGTTGTTTTAAACGGCGCTTTTCTCCTTTATCGAGTTTCCCGGGTTTTCCTCCGAGTCTTGTGTGGCTCCTTTTTTTACGATTTCTACCAAAAGTTCAACATAATAATCACTCATTGACACGATATTTACTCTCTTCTGTGATAACAATTTTTTTAAATTTCCAAAATTTACGATACACTAAATAATTTATGGATTTTTTTCAATCGTACGATCCAAGGTTGCCAAACTGACGCCATCAAATGATAAAAATCTCTTGCCAATTATTCAACAAAACAAAAAAATCCACGATACGTGATATTTCCACCACAACACGACAAAATGAATAAAAAAGAAGCCGATGAATCGACACAAACACACCAACTCTTCATTGAGAAAACCCCCAGGTACCCAAACTGAATCGAAAAATTATAAAAATTCAAAATATTCCATTACACGCCAAAGCACACCCTTCACTTCACTTTCGCTTTAAACTCACACTCTCGCATTCCTCGTCCGAGAAGGGTTACGGCGAAGGAAATCATTAATAATCACCAAGGACGAAATTCCACGCTCATAACGCATTAACCATCGTTTCCTTAAACCATCCGAGGCGGCGCAGGACGAAACAACAAGAAAATATGGTGAATTTCGGAATCACCTCCCTTCGTTTACCATTGGAAAAATACGCGAAGCCAGGTGTTCGTTATGCCGAAAGGGTAGGTGGCCTCTTAACAAGCCGTTCCGCGGGGGTTACCCATATAACGTGTGGACGCGTAGGAGGCAAGAAGGACATTCGAGGGTGCGTGCACCGTGACGACGAGCGGGATATTTGAGTTGTACATTGTTACATCGCATTCGCTCACTCGCTCTGGCTCGTTTCTTTGTCTCATCGTCACTCATTTTCTCTCAGGTAGAAAACACCGGTAACCGGTATATGGATAGATATGTAACCGCGAAGCCAGATTTTCAAATGAATGAATATTCTTACAAAAAATATTTCCACTATGATGGCTTCCTTTTCGATAGCCAGTCTCCGGAGAGAACCTATATTTCAGGTACATGTACCCTAGATCCTTCGTTAATTAATAAACGCCAACGAAAACATTCTCAAGTCTTTTTACGATAAAGAACCTATTTGAGAAACCTTTCTCTCGCGTTAAATGTCATAATGATGTATGAATCGGAAAACCCTCGGAGGATACTTTCCAAAAGTCTCGTTGCAGATTTCCCAAAACTTCGGAAGATCTACTGAAAACATCTTCATTATCGTAGGGCACACTCCATTTCATAAAACACCTTGAAGACTTTCGAAAAAAGGTTCGAATATGCATGATCACAAAACTAATACCTGAACAGATCCTCGCAAATGGTTATTAGCTTCCTTGAGGATACCTTAACACCGGAGATTCCTTGGAGAACCTCTTAGACAAACTATAATATGCTCAATTACGTCAAAGGACTCCTGAAAATTCCAGCAAAAATATTCTACCACACAATGACGAGTCTTGTGACAGTTGATGATCAATTTAAAGCCCTGGTACTCCTCAAGAAGGTACTGGACACCCTGGCAAACGCTTTCAGCACACTTGGACAAGTTCTAATTAATAGAATCACTAGCAGAAACTATCCTCAACAAAACTGAACACGTTTTGTTACATAAGAAGACCCCAGGCGAAGAACTTTTCAACATCCTCCTACTCAGGAAGACCTCTGAACAGGATCTCCTACCAAACTTCACTGCAATCAAAAATATCTCACATCTCTGGAACCTATCCCAACACCAATCACGATTCCAAACCCTAAAAACCCTAAAATCAGTCAAATTACTCAAAACACTTCCCTCCATCAACATCTTCATCACAGCAAAAAACCCAAACTTCCTCATCCCCTCAGTACACCTTCTACCTACCAAATACCTCCTCGAGATCATCTCGTATATCACATAAAACACATCGTATTCTCGTAAAAACTCACCTAACAAAGATAAAAAGCCAGAAAACTGAAACACCGTGTTTCGAGTATATTACGAATCAACGACACCTGGACTGGGTGCGGCGGCGATTCCATACATAAAAATTCACCCCGCAGCTAAACCTCATGCTTTTTTGTTTACCTTCGATACAAAAATTCCAATGAGACAAAACGTCGAGATTCCATGCCACATCGTCTGATCTCTTTCTACGCATCGTTCACTCTCTTCGATATCCTACCTTGTTCGATTAGTATAACCAAACAACCGCGTGAGATAAACGTCCGCGTATCTCGAGTTGCACATCGTATAGCTTACTCCGAGGGATCCATCTAGCAAAAAAAAAAGGCACCCTGAAGGGGGATACTTATGATATCACGGTGGCTGATTTTCACTATATACCTTCGTTCTCCTTTCGCCGGTTAATTTTTTATATTCTTTCATATTTTTTATTCTTTCTTTATACGTCATTGATTATTTGTACACTTTTGGTTATCGACATTATTCTCGATTACGTTTATTGTAAACTGTAAACGCGGAAAACCCGATTATTAATATTTGCTTCGTAATAACGATCCACCAAAAGGGAGGCTGCAGGGTTTACCCGTGCTTCAGCTTACATCCGATGAATACCCTTTAATTATATAGCTCATTTTCCTATACTACACTACATCGAGATACCTCGTACATCTTTTTGGACGAAAAAAAAACAATCTAATTGATTTAAGATCCTACCCCTTTTACCTCGAAACCTCGATTGGCGCATCACATCGACCACCGTATCTCCACCATTTCTTCAAATCTCGAAACAAGAAACTGACATCGCAGTTACGCCTTCGTCTTACAACATCACACCACGATCGCTTCCACCCATGAAGCAGGTGTTAATTGGCAATCTCAGGCGCGTTTTTAAACAATCCAACGTTCGATTGTCGTCTCCGCTACGCGTAACGCGAATCCTCAGCGAGCGGTCAACTTCTCCATTGTGTGCCGATGCGCGTACGATACAAATCATCCGTTCTTTTCTTCGCATCACCATACTCCCGGCTTCTAATTATTACGCATTTTTATACCTTCGTTTTCGCCTTTTTTTCTCGTCCCTCTTATTTCATCCGCTTCGCCGACAGCATAAAAATGCCTAGAAATCGGTTTCTGTCGAATCATCGACCATCGCGGCGATTGTCGTTTATGTGTATGTAACGTGTCCCCGATGAATGCTCGAGGATAACGATTTCCGAGAAATGATTAAGATCGATTACTCCCTTGTAACAATCATTTTTTGGATTTCCTTTTCATCTTTTCTCTTCACATTTCCCTCTTGATTTATATATAAAAATGATTAATTTTGTGTTTCGGTTGCGCGAAATTCCATTCTAACACCATGTTCTCCTCATCCTCCTTCCCTAAAATGATGGAGAAACGCGAAATCGCGAAAAAAAGGTCAAAAATCCATTCGTTTGAATAATAATTTTCAAAATGGCGTAAAATTTCATATAAAAAATATTAGAGCAATTCGCAAAACTGAAGACACCATTTATCACCTATTTTGTCACCAAACGTAATGAAATGTCTCTACGGAGTACGGAGCCCAACTCCAGCATCTTCTGAAAACGTTTTTGAACACTTGAAAAATTTTTCTATATTTTCTGGAAAGGACTGAAAAAGACGTGCAAGAACCGTTTCGTGGGTTTTGGGGTCCAAAATTCAACGATTGAACGAACTGCCCAAAAATTGATCTAATTAACGCATTTTATTGGCTATTTCATCAGGAGTAGAATTGGTTTCCTACGCCTCCCCCCCCCCATGAAACCGAAATTTCAAATTGAATTCGGAACTGAAAACTTTTTTGTGGATGACCCAATGGAAAGGTACATAGAATTAACCAGGCTGTAAATAGCTAAATACCCCTACTATCCCTTTCCTTCCCAACTTCGATCTTAAATGCGATCACATTAACAGTATTTAAGGTATTTTAGATCGATTCAAAAAGCACAATTATTCTTGAATTTTTTCAAAAAACTAAAAAAAAATACAAATAAAAAAATTATAAATGTGTATAATAATTATTTTAAAAAATTGAAAAAATTGATTAAAAAAAAATAATAAATTGAAAAAAATTAAAAAAATTGAGAAATGAACAAATTTTTAATTTGATAAAAAAGAGGAAATAAATAAAAATGAATTGGAAAAAGTGACCATTGAATTAATTTGTTACCGAAAAAAAACAGGTAATTCTCGAGAAATGACCAAATTTTGAAAATAAAACAACTTCCTCTTTCCCCTTCAACCCCATGGAAGCAATTAAAGTAAATGGCTGAGCCCCCGAGGATCTTTACTCAAAAACTGAACAAAGTTCCACTTGACAAATTCCCCAGCCATCTCCTACTTCACATGACAAAATCTCACCATATTCACCTCATGTCACATCTCCGTTTAACGTGTTTCATAAATTCTTCAAAAAATGTTCTCTTTCACTTCCTTTCAACCTCAAACAATCTCACTCACCGAACTTCGATAAAATTCACTTACAGACCAATTAAAACCTTCGGAGAAAATAAACGAAAAAACGAAAAAAGAACATCGATACTCGAGAGAATATCTCATCGATTCTCCTCCCTTCGCCTCGTCTCGTCAACTTTAACAATGGACTTGAACAACAAAGTTGCGATATAGGGCGCTTTTCCCATCACTTCGGTAGACTGGTCAAACTCCGTACACCATCTGTGTTTACGTGTGCAAAACTCGCACACATCGAGCATTCCGATATACGATATTGTAAACAACGAAGGAACGCCACCGCATATAGGCTACCAACACAAACGACACCCGTATAAGCTTTCCGTCTGATGTGCTATATGTTCTTTCGTCTAAAAACACACAACCGGCCTTGCGGTCGCAAAAGTAACACTTGTTGCGTGTCCGCTATGATTGCGACGCCGACGTCTATGACGCTGACGCGTTCCTTTTTACGAAGACCGTCCGCAAGCGGAGGTGCGTCCGATTCTCAAAGCGAAGAAACAATATAACGTATATTTCTCGACGACGACGATGTGTGTTTTCTGACCATTCGAATACCTTTTTTTTTCCTGCCTTCACTATGTGTTCCTTGTTTTCCTTCTTTTCTTGGCTTTTTCCCTTTATTTTCCTATTGGTATTGTTTTTAGATATACAATTCGAATAACACCATTTATCTAATAAAAATAGGACACCTTGTAAAACAGAAAGAAACGAGCAGTTGTTGGCTAAGTTGGTATTTCAAGATGAGATTTTCATCTAAGGCTTTCGAACTTTTTACACTGTTACCAGATAGTCGTCGTTGAACGTCGTGATAATGGAAATAATAAACTGAACTTCATCACAGATCACTTGACCCTCTGATGGTCTTGTTTCTGAGGTCTTGAGGATTGGTATAGATACAAAATCACCACATTAGTTTCAATTTGATTCTACATGGTTCTTGGGATCTATTCTCTTACATTCCCAAAGTACGTAATTCGCCGTTGCTGCTGGCTGGGATCATGACCTGCCTCAATTTTCAACAGCCCTTTACTTTTATTGACCGTTCACCCTAAGGATATAATGAAAAACGGTCTTCTTTCTACAACTGAAGTCTTGGAATCTACTTGACTGTTTGTTCTAAGCTCATCGATTGCTATTTTCTCACAATTGAGTTACATGACAGTCGACCGCCCAGTTTTTAACAACCCTGTCTTGTTTCTACAACCAAATCACCAATGAAAATTCCTCAACACCGACTCCATCCATTCCAAACATCAAGATATCAATTTAAAATCATTTACAGAATGCTTACACCAAAGTTTTTTTGTGTCTGCAATGCAAACCAGGCAAATTCCTGGTACTGTTCTTCAACTTCTGCAATCGGTTTCTTAGTACACTCTCAGGAAATCATTTCTTTTCATCTCATGGTTATTGGAACCCAATTAACATCATTTTCCAAGCCTTCAAACTAATATCTTCTCACGCCAATACCACAAACCAGATAAATCAAGGTAAATTCTTTAAAGAATTCTTCAACTTCTGCAATATATTCCTCGCTACTTTCTCAAATCATCATACTTTTTCATCTCGGAGTGACTGGAACCCATTCATAATCACATTCAAGTACTTACACGGAGACTTTTCCACGCTAATCTTGCAAATCAGACAAATTCTCGGCAGATTCTTTCTTTTTTGAATTCTTGTCTCAACATGCTTCCCAGTACATCAACTATTTTCACCTCTCGAGTTCTTGCAATCCACTTCAAATCACTTTCATATCACTTCAATAATCATTTCCATGTAGCAGCACCACAAACCACGCAAATTCCTTACAACTTCATCCTTCATTGTCCTTAGTAAACTTGGAAATATCTCCTCACACCTCTTGTAATCCATTCCCACGTACTTCTCAAGCACTTCAACCACCACAGCATTTACTCACTTCAACCAGCACCATCCTTCATGCTCCTGCAACCCTGCCCCTCTACAATACTCCCATCACTCACCAACCTCCTCGCATCTCTTTCGCATATCCAATTAATTCCTCGACTCCACGATACTACACCACAACCACACGAAATCTCACGCTATTGTCGCATTTCACTTCGCCGCTGTATCGCCAACACCGAGAGAATCTACGAACACGTTAAACGCGCGACCACACCGTTCACTCACGACCATATTTACTCTTTCTCACACATACTCCGGCCTCTTGTCACCTCGTACCTGCATTTCTCATCTACGACGATCGAAACCGATTACGTATTACAGGAATTATCACGTCGGCGGTCGTTAAATCACGCCGTACGAAAAAACATACACAAGTACCAACACAACCAGACGATCAAACATATCGCCTTCTTTTCTTCACCGAATCGTGCATCTTTTTTACCTCTTTAATACGATTATTTAATCGACGAATAGAGAGAAAAAAAACCTAGAAAAAAAACGTCGTGTCCACGAATACGAAATAGCTTGTTAGCCGATAATACGATTTCTTACTCGTCTCAACTCCGTGTATCTCTACCGGTGTAAAAATATTCGCTTTTTCAATATACTTACACGCCATTAACATCCACCCACTTTAGAGCCCGCGGAGCAAAACGTGCCATTGTAACCGGTTCCCCGTCCAGTTTAATTTTCCGCCAATTTATGATTCCTATATTTCTCGCACTCTCGAAAAATTCCTCCTGAACCGAATTAATCGCGCGTTAAAATCGAAAATTTGAATTATCTCGCCGCAGCAGCACACCCTAAACGTAAACAATAAACGCACCGGTGCTCGTATAAAAAATATCCAAATTCAAAAAAAATAATAACGCGAAAACTAGATTAACGCCATGTAGGGGCTTCGAAATTAAGGGTACCATAGGTAGAACTCTCCCGGTACGTATACAAATACACATACACGCGGGAATACGCTATCGAATTTTTATTACATGCGAGAACCAACGCTGCAGTACGCATCCAGAAAAAAGTATTGTTCCGAAGATTCTCCGAGCCTATTAACAATAAACAATGTAACTGTCAAACGTTTTCTAGAGCATTTCGAACCCTCTTCTTTGAAATGATCCGGTTTTAATACATTTTACATTTAGTATACCGGCGATAAGTTGCGTTACCTTTTTTCATTTTTTTTTCCTTCGATATATCTATCTCGCCTCTCGCTCCATCTCTCTGTCTACTTCTTGTTACCCTATTAGCATAAAAGTTACATGTGCGCGTATGGATTTTAATTTTCGCTCGGTGTTCTCTCTCATGCACTCCTCTCCTTCGACGACGTCGAAGAGGTTCGTTAATCGATAATATATCTAGGTGCGTGTGGTACCCCCTCTTCATCGAGTCTCTTCTCTCTGATCGATATTACGTTTCAATTAAAACGAAAAAAAAAAAAAATTAAAAAGGGATCGCCGTAACACACGGTGGTGTTATTTGGTGTTTATAACGGTTTTTCTACCATTATATAAACGTCGTCGTGTATTTGTAATTTTGTATTGATATACGTACCTATATTACCTACTATACGAACGCACGTTCTCGTCTCTTATGATGTAAATGTGCACTGTACGAATTATCGATGTGAAAATAGTAACGTCGGAATTCGGTGATTTTATAAAGATCTCATCGTTAAGTATCAATCGTCCACCTGACATTCTCACATCCCTCTTCTTCAGCCCACCCCCTCGAAATTACCTTTGATAACGAATTAATCAAGTTCTCCCTCGATTTGGATATGATGGTTAATTTTTGCAATTTCAAGTGAAAAAAAATTAAAAACAAAAAAATTGGAAATTTTCATACCTTTGCATCCACAGTTATCCAAAAAAGTATTAATTCAGTGGAAAAGATAAAGGAGGGGAGGAGAAGCGAAAAAATATATTTTTTTTTTAAATTGAAATAAAAATATTTTTTATACAATTAAACACCGATTTATTGATATATTGGTTACAGCTGTTTCGGCTTGGAAATACCAAAAAAATCTTTGATAAAGACTTTATAACAGATTTTTCAGAATTGAATGAAAAAATATAGGGCAGTCGATTTGAGAAAAAAATCGATTAATCGATTCGGAAAAATTCGATCGACAGGTTTCAAGTCGATTAATCGACTCAATTCGACAC
This sequence comes from Maconellicoccus hirsutus, assembly GCA_003261595.1. Lineage (NCBI taxonomy): Eukaryota > Metazoa > Arthropoda > Insecta > Hemiptera > Pseudococcidae > Maconellicoccus > Maconellicoccus hirsutus. The sequence continues at coordinate 27,432 of QBDW01000436.1, read as the reverse complement.
AAATCGATTTGGTAGATTCAATTAAGTCGACTCGGACTAACTCGAATTGATTTAAAATTGACCCAAGATAATTCCAATTTACTTGAAATCGATCGAATCGATTTAAATGGACTCAATAAAACGATTTTGGTCGATTGGAGTAGATCAGATCGATTTGAGTTAAACAAGTTGGACGATCATTTCGATTAATCAATTTAAATCGATTTTAATAGACTCAATCGATTAATCGATTCGTCAGCTGAAGTCGATTTTTCATAAGAATTGATCGATTTGAATTGACAACTCTAAAAAAATACTACATATAATTTTTAAGCGTTCCTATTGGGACTGTCAAGCAAAGTGTCTGATATCTGGTGGTGATTGATGAAACTAACGAAGAGGTACCGATGAGACGTCGATCAGTGCAATCATACACTTATGGTTGCGAAAATTTTCAAAATTTACTAGCAATTTTCGAATTAAAATACAGAATTTTAATTTCTGACTCCTAGCGGTTCGTTATTGAACTTACAAAGAGGTACCTCACATTAGCGCTCCAACAGATTCTTGACTGTCCCAATAACTCAAATGCTTCTTCTTGCTTGACCCCCCCCCTTTCCACCATTTTAATGATGAAAGTCTACTACTTACCCTACAATTTTACTTCAACTGGTTAAAAATTTGTGAAATCAACGTGAAAATTTGCATTTAAAAATCAATAGCCAAAAAAAATTTGAATACTTGCATAAACCCGAAAATAAAGAGAATTTGGTTCAATAAACAGACCATTTTGTCCAATTGATTCGATTAAGAACACCACAAAGGCTACTGAAAAATTCCACAACGGAGCAACCTCATCACACCTAACCTCTTTTAAATGCGCAACCAAACCACGTGATCGATGCAAAATCTTTTCACAACCTTGACCACTCCGTTATTCGATCTGCCAAAAACCTCATCAAAATTCCTAGCTTCACCTCCTCCCAAACTCACGTTAGTCGTTTTAATCACCACGTCCGATCACCGATGACGACGTACCATCGGCACGACGACGACGACATTTTAATCGTCGCCACGGCGTCGAAATTAAGGTGAAAAAAACCACCTTCGAGACCACTCCGACGAACGCCCCTCGCCCGCGTCTACAAAAACCAGCTAGTAATTAAGGCTCGGCGTACGTACGAGTACATCTTATTAAACCCGTGGCACGTTTTGCATACATTATACCATCGTCGTCTGTGTACAATTACATGACGTGTTAATACCGTAAATTGTACTGTTTACGAAGCCCTTTCGTCTTATTTACGATGGTATATAAGACAACACCAACGAAACCGCGATTCCAACGCTATATTTCCTCGTTGTCGATGAATCGTACATAGCATTATAGCAATGTGCCTCCCCTTACTTCGCCAGTACTCCACGTAATTTGAATATCTCCTTCGTATACCTTTATTCGATGACACCGTAATTACCCAAACATCCCAAGACGAGGCGCATACTCGAAGCGCACAGGAAAAAACTCCGTATTATAATTCGGCACGAGCTAAACCAGATTCCAAATATATTCGATCTGCAAACCTGCCATCCATCCTCCAGGCACCGAGCACACTTTCCAGTCAAATGCTAATAGTCTTTGGTACCGGGCACATGCGCTGTCACTACGCAACCACCGTCTCGTAAAAAAGAGTAAAAATTATGCAAAACCATGCAAATGCGACTACCGTCGGGGATGCGTTGCGCCACTGGTTTCAGACGCGGACCGTAGCACGAGCTATCTCAGTCCTACATACGAAATGAGTATGTGTATGCAAATATTCGTAATCATACCGAGAGTACATGGCTGCAGCGGGGTGGTTCGCGAGTCGGGTATTGCGCCTCTTTGCATACGTATTCAAATTACCTACAGGTAATGGTCTTCCAGAAGGGGTGAATTGAAAAAGACATCCACGCGGTGTCATCTCATACAGATGTATGTTTGGACAGCATCTCAGCAGGTTATTCGCTACTTGTCTCACATAAGACGCCTCCTCTTAGATTTTCAGTTGCGTTCTAGAGCCACTTTTGTACACCTCACATGCAAACGGCCTTTGGTGGCCTTTGAAGTAGACCACATCGTTACAGATGCAAGTCTAAATACCCTTTACTAGTTTCCATTACTATATAATCATTCTATTTCGCTAACTAATCATCCTATGTGTTCAGAATACATTGCATATCGAGCAGCAAATACCCTTGAAGACCCCCTGGTAGCATTGACCATCGCACGAATGCAGACTAGTGATCACTTAAAACCCTTCAGGATTCTCAACACCAGCTCAGAAACATCTTCAAAGGTCCTCTTCGAGTTTTAATCATCGTACACCCATCATTATCCATCTCCGTACACATCGAAAGTCTCCTGGAACCCTCTAACGTCTTCCAATCACCTCCACCTCATCCCTGAATATCCGCCGAAGCTCCCAACCGCCTCTATGGCTTCATCTGCAATCATCATCGCGCCTCCAACACCGCTTCACTTCTCTCCATCCTCCAAGCCGATCTTAATCATACTAACACCATTTTTCACACTCGAAACCTCACAAGACTCCGTTCGTCACCGCATTTAATATCCGTTACCGATCATTATCAGCTAATAAATTCACAATCCCTTACCTCCGCTTCATTTGTATATCTCCAAACCTCCTCGTATCTCCAGCCAACCTCGTAAATTTCGCGAATTCCAAACCTCGTTCATTTAATTTATCGCACAAAGACACCTCGATCTTTAAACGCCGAGAAAAGGGATCGAATATGACAAGTGTCAAGTGAATAAAAAAAAACTAAATATAAAAGGGTTAAGGTTAAAGGTTAGTGGGATATTTTAGGTTTCGAGGTTGAACTTTTTCAAAGATGACAATTTCACAATTACACATAAACTTCGTTGTCAATTTATTTCTCATTATACAACTTGTAAAAGATCGAAAAAAAAGGGATCAACGATACGCGATGAATTGTTTTCCTCGATTTTCGGGCGCTCGACAAACTACCCCATCTCGTCGTATTACGTCTACCGACGCTCTACCTTGTGTCTTCTCGCAGCTTCTTCTTCTTACTTTAACCCTTTCCACGACGAAGGGTTCGAAGATATCTTTTTACTGATCGCGACCCAGAGAAGCGAGACGCGGGTGCCGCACCGCGACGAAATTTACGTACTGTCATCCTCTTACCCTCTCGCTCGCCTCGACGTTTACCTGTACACCTAACGTAGCAGTATCGTTATGCAAATTATCTCGCTACAACTATTTCAATGAGAATACATGTATATAGCGTGTTTCGGAGAGGGACTCTTTTATTTTTCGCTTTACCTCGGTGTACCTGTGTACCGTGTCCGACGACGTATTATCGACTTCTGTGCTACACAATATATACATCGTGTACATACTCCAACAAGAGGGGGGCTTTCTATTCATCCTTATAATCGAATCTGTAAAGGGTTTACCGTTACGACGTTAATCGAATTAAATTTTCATAAGCGATCGTCTTTGATAGGTTCTTCGATAGTTTTTTTTCTCTATTCGGGCGTTAAAACTATAGCGATTGTTTGGTCTTCCGAGGGAGCAGAGTATGCTTGAAAATGAAACGGACGTTTCTTTTTTTTTTACCATGTCGCTGATATGCTTTAAATTTTCATTTTTATGGTCGAGTATTGAAATTGTATACAAACATGGCTCGTTTGATTCTGTTCAACACACTTTTCCAAACCTGCGAAATTAATACCAAGCACCAGGCCATTTTAAAAATCTAAAAACACCAATCAACCACCGAGAGCCCATCACAGCCACCCCTAAACCATTCGTCATGCTGCACCCCCACAACATAATCACATTGCAATCCTTTGCACGTGATATTTACACGCAAACGCGACGCTATACAAATACAAAGTCCAATCCTCGAACTCGCATTGTTTACAGCCTTATCACTCTCCGCATTACATCAAACCCCCTCTCCTTCATCATTCCACAATATTCCACCTTTTTTTCTCCATCCACCTCGTATTCGCCAACACACAAAAGCCATCACAAGCCGAAAAACCGGATCATCGTAAAGATGAAAATTGCCGCCGCTGAAAGGACCCATCCGAGCGAAAATTCGTTAAACAAGTAAAATATTTTATCGAAATTAGCCCCGCTAACCACCTTCTCCGAAAATTAACCTCCTCGTTCACAAGACACAACGCAGTTTTGTAAAATAATACAAAAACGGCCTTTTTCGCCCAACCATCCGATTACAATTTCCAACGCGAAGGGAGACCGAAAAAATGTAAAAAAAAGATCAAAAGGCTACCGTATTCCATCTACCTCGTTGTTTTTTTCCACAAACTCCGCAACTCTAATTTTCATAAAATCCATTACCGCCGTACATCGCCAACAGCCTACAATATTCCAGAGACAGCCGAGTTATTTGGACTTGATAAATGAAAAAAAAACCGCTACCGCGATAAGTTCACAATGAAGAGGAAAAAACGCACGATACAGATAAAACGTCGATTCTCCAACTTCACCCCTCTTCGACCGCCGAACATATTCGGAGTATTTTTATTTCATTATTTCACGCATGCATCATACGCACATACACACTTACACGTATAAATACCTGACCAAATTAGTAATTTAATTACCGTGTTCGCGTGTTAATGCTTGAATGACACGAAACGATTCGACGATGCCGATGCCGCTGATGTGGCTGCGATTTGAAAAATTATCACGCTACGAAAAACGAAAAAAATACTACCATTTGGATACGTAATTTTCATACGCGGTGTTTTCCCTCCTTTTGTCATATTTTCCTCCTTTTTGCCTCGAAGCAGTCATCATAAATCGTCTATGTCAAATTTTTCTCGTGATGTCACATCGACGAGACAATTTTTTCCCAAAAAAAAACAACCAATTTTGACCTGGTTTAGATAAATTTGCTTTGAATTTGAATCGTAATCATGTGGACTGGTCAAATTAAACTTCGAACAGAAATTCTCAAAAAGCTAAAAAATTGCAGACAAAATCTCAAAAGTCTTCATCACTGTGACCTCTGATTTTGAAGTTATTCAAGGTCAAAGGTCAACAATTTCAGTTTTCCGCATTTTCCCCGTTAATGGCGAGTTTCATCGTAAAAATAGTGATGGGATTTTTGAAGCGAAAAAAATCTTGAAAATCCACAGATTTGATAAAATTTTAAAAATATGCAAGAAAATCTCGAGAAATGCTCAAGTATGCAGAAATATAGACATTTCTTCCTTCAGAAAAATGCTAAAATATGGATTTTTGTCTGAAATATGCAAAATAAAATTATACTCATTCGCCACGAAATTTCACGAAGCCCGTAAATTCTACGAAATACCAATTTTTTCCAACTCGTAGAAAAATATACAAAACGAAAAAATTCCAACCCCGGCTAATCACATCTTCGATGCACTTTCTCGATCATCCCCTCTCACCGGCGCTTTTTCGAAACCCCTTGCACCATTTTTGGATCGCATCCTTCGCAGCATCCGGCACATCGTCGCGACTCGGATAAAAAATAAAAAAAAAGTTACCCAGCCAAAAACTTATGATTTACGACCGGTTAATGAAATTTTCGTCTTTTAACGACCGCATTTTCATCGGCCATTCTAATAAAGCTAGCTTGATTATACGTTTTAATTAAACTCGTAAACGAGCTCCGGCTTTTAAATTTTCTAACGCTAATCAATCCATTACATCGCGTCATCTGTCTCCTCGGCTGTTTTAAAAATACACCGCGATTAAATACATTCTCGGATTACTTACAATTAGGTAAACTTCTCGTATAAATATTAATTCTTCTTAACGACGGCCATCAAATCAAAAAACAATCTGTAAACAGACAAAAAAAATCCTTCGATTAGTATCATCGTCGTCGTTTCTCAACAAAAAAAAAACGAAAAACACAATATATCTTATCTTACATAATAATCCCACCAAAACGAATTCCTCTACAACGAAAAAACCTATCGCTAATCGTAGTTTCGAATTACACCAGTCTTCCGATCATTTTTCGCCATATTTCTCGATAATTTCGAAACACCGTAGCTCTCGAAAAACACAACGTTGCGTGCTAGCGAGAATTCAACGTTGAAGCACTAAGCCACCCTTAATACAATCCCTCTTCCACCCTACACCGGCACGTCGTTATAATTGCATATCTAAAATTACCAAGGCTGTCGTGCCTCGGTGAGTCACCCTCGAAGCCGCGTTTTAATTGCTCCACGCCGCGCCTTCCAACCCCGACGCTTCGCTTTGCATCGAACCATCCGATATTGTTCTACGAAATTACCCATTTACGATACGACATCGTGAAAAACATTAACCCATCGGTCTCTCTACGGTATCGCCTCCGCTGCCGTCTCGTCGCGACGCCTGTAATATTAATTATTCAAATTAACCGCGTTCTTCACTCGCCTCGACTGGCGCTAACACTGGTTGCGCTTTTCGCATCCGACTACCGAGCTTTTCCCATCCACCGAATACGTGACTGTGTATTTTCACGTAGCCGGATTTTTCTCGTTATCGAATCGCGAAATTTCTACCAAAATATCGCCTTACATCGACATCCATTAATCCGACAAAGAGATGAAAATTTCGAGTACTCGAACCCATCAAAAAGCTTCTCACTTATCGTCATTGTTCCTACAGCTCGTCTATCTTTTCACCCTTACCTGACCCCCACCGAGGTTAATCAAGTTGCCTAATGTCGCGTATCCGCGGCGTAACATCATCCCTTTTGCTCACGACGACGACAAAAATTAGCCTACACGAAGGGATTCGTTTCTGCATAAACAAGCGAGTCATCATATCGCGTAAGGCACTTCATCTCTCGACGGTTTTGTCTTTCGTTTCTTAATTACTCGTGACGCAGTATCCGCTGCAGCGTGACTGCTATTAGTATCGCGGTCCGAGACGCATTTAAGGGGATGCCGAAGGAAGCAGCGTCGTGATAAGGACGACGAAACGGAAATGAATATTTACCGTACGCTGGAGAATATTCCTAATACGATTACCACTCCGAGAGGCAACGTCGAGAGAATATGTCCGTCGATAAAATGCTCCCCCGCGCTTAGACGCCTCCCTAAACCGTACACGAATACAAATTACTTCGAATTGATTAATTTTTTGGTGATTATTTTTCGCGATAATTCGATTATTCTCGAGAAACAGGTTACGTCGTTGAAGGCAAGAGCCTCGAAATTCCAAAAAAATCATTTTTGGTAACTTGATCGATTTTTCAGAACAGACACTTCATGGAATCGTGGGAAGGGGGTGTGATTAGCGATGAAATTCAAAATGGCTGACTTCTGGTAGCGCTGTGACGAAACACTACAAAACGGAATACTTGAACTGCAACGTGTGTGGAAATTGTAGTTTTTAAATTTTACTCAAAAATGAGAGCGAAAATTTTTCATCTCTTATAATTTGAAGAAAATTAAATTTCCTATTGTTTGATATAAAAACAATCACATTTAGATCATTTTTACAGTTGTAAAACTCATCTTCTTCTCACTGATTTTCAGACTGTTTCAATGTTTTGGAACTTTCCATTCATATTACTTCAAGATTACATCAAAAACTCTAAATTTTTTGTAAATCTCGAATTTTAAGAATTTTTTTCTCTTTTCAACGATGCATTAACGATACTAAAATGAACGCCGACAGACTAACATAATTATAACACGATTAATAGTGAATATTTTAATGAAAAATTCATCAACAAACATCGTTGTTAAATCGTTAAAAAGAAAAAAAAAATTCTACAAATTCGAGATTTACAAAAAATTTGCTTCTGACTTAAATTCGAGGTAATTTTATTGCAAAGTTGCAAAACGTTGAAAAAAATGAAAATTAGTGAGAAGAAATGTGCTTTACAACCTTCAAAATGGTCAAAACATAATTGTTTTTATATCAAAAAATGGGAAATTTAATTTTCTTCAAATTACAAGATATGAAAAATTTTCAAAAAACCTACCGTTTTTGAGTAAAAATTTAAAAACTACAATTTTCTCATGTATCAAGATTCATAGTATCCCTTTTTCAAAATTTTGTTGCAGCGCGCTCTATGTATCTTTTCATTGTCAATAGGCACGACATATTGAACCATTTACTTATCTACATATATTTTCTTGGCGCAAAGACTCCAGGGAATCTTGAATTTTGAAAACAAGTCGAAATTTAGAAAATGAATTAATAACTTCAAAATTTTCAAATTTCTCAAGTAAACATAGTGAACAAGCCCCCACACATCTAATTTAGCTGCTCAACGCCTCACTCAAAACCCATACTAACATCAATACCCAAACATCCCAAACTTCAAAGCCCCCACTTCAAGAAGTACCTCAGCAGACCCATTAAATCACGTAAAAATTTCAACCCACCTCACCCCCTCTTGGCGCTGATCACTTCATACACCCATCAACACGTGCATTATCCTCGGAAACCCCACAGTACACATACCAGGAAAAAGGAAACATCCGCAAGGACACATCAAAACAGTCAGACGAGACCTATCTAGTGAAAAGATAAAGCGCAACAGCAGCCGTAACATCTCAACTGCTCCAAGCTCGTGTGCCAGTGTTGGTCACAAGAAAACACTACGAACAGACTTCAGGGTATGTTTGTGTGCTGGTGTATTATCAATACGCCGAATCTATACGAGGCACGTTGACCATGAAAAAGGCTACAGCGCGAAAAACAGAGAAGTCCGATTGTGGGTTGCGTTAGTAGCCGTGTAAAGAGGTAAGAGAAAGATGGCGGTAAGCTCGGACATTCAACCCTCGTACCATATATGTAACACATAATATCGTTCGGCTTGTGTTATACACACTCGTAGCGCTTGCTTTGTCGGTATTTCGGGGGCTTGTTTACATTGTCGCGTGAACTCGTGTGCGTGCACACGTGACGCATACACCGAACTTGTAAAATTTTCCAACTACACACGTACGTCGTATCTTTAGATTTAACAAACGTGTACATATCAAAACATTGTAATATACTTAAGATGGCACTAATCTTAGGATATAGGTACGACGACACTTTTCGGCCTTTCCTTTGGACTCGTTTTTTTCAATAATAAAAACTTCCCACTCTAAAGTTACCACAGCGATCAAACGAGTACCCACAGATTACCTCGGCATCCCAACAAAATCTCAAGAAAACTTTAACAATTTCACCCAACCATACCACAGCATATTTCACACCAAACCCAGGCGTATTTTATCGGCCATTAAATCGACAATAGGGTGGACAAATTGACGGCCAATTGTGTAATCGATTTATGTGTGCAATGTGCATGTACGCTATGCGGCCTTCCCCCCGTATCATGCACTTTCTGTCTCTTTCTGCAGAAACGCCGCGCTTCATACCCTCGTATGCATCGCCGGCGTCGCGTACGTGTGCATGTGTCCACCTATAATGCACCGCTTCGTTGGCCTAGTGAATTCGATATATGTATATGTGCCCTTCTTCGCCTTCGTCGTCGCCCGATAAACGACGACCCAAGTTTTATGTGGGTTAGGGTCTTCGTTTTCGGTGTTGCATGCACATATACCAGCGCTCGCACACACATGCGAATGTAAGATATTACAGCGCCCAGTCTTCGCGTATTGATTTTTATTATGAACGTATGTACGCGTACGGATATGCATGAGAGAAGACTCTGAAGTAGTCGGTGCATTTGGCAGCCTGATGCAAAAGTATCGAGAATGGAGAGTAAACCAGAGATACCTGATGGTGATGTAAAAGTCTGAGGAATCATTACTAAAAGCGGATGATGAGAGTTGTTGAATTAAGGATTTTTTCAGGCGTTCAAAGGCTATTACGTTGTATCAGTCGGTGAGAATGGGAGGGGGGCATATTCAAAGTTTGTTTCGGGACTAAAAGAGTTCATTTCGACCATTTTTATCGATATCACATCGTAACTCGAATAACGAAAACTTCAATTTAAAAAAACATTTCATAAACGTCTCGATGCATATTGCATCATTATCAGTTTGAAAATAATTAACAAATCGTTTCAGCGTTAAAAAAAGTTCTGCAGAAGTTTAGTCGAAGGAACATATTTTGACTCTAAACATATAAGCAAACATCATGATTTTTGGTTGCATAACTCACCCCTTTATTTTTTCTCATTTCTTTGTAGACAAAGAAATATAAAATATTTTTGGAACAATTATTCTAAGCTCTTGAAATTTCAAATTGGATTAAAATTTGAAAATTAATATAGCAATATGACAGTTTTTGATGCATCACGTTTTAATTGAAGTCACGTCTCACGTTTTGTTGTCACGTATTTGAAGTGTCATGTTTTCAAGTGATTCACGTTTCCATCAAGTCACATCACATTTTGGTCACTTTTACATGAGGTCACGTTTGCTTTCGAGACGTCACGTTTCAATTGAAGTCACGTCATACGTTTGGTCGTCGTGTAATTGAAGGATCGTGTTTTAAAGGGATTCGCGTTTCTTTCAAGTCATGTCACGTTTTGGTGATTTACGTGACGTCACATTTATCTTCGAAGCGTCACGTCACGTTTCGGTCACGTTTGCATGACTTTACAGCGCACGTTTTAGAGACGTCACGTTTTTATTGAAGTCACGTCTCGCGTTTGGTTGTCACATGTTCGAAGTGTCATACAATCGAGTGAACGTCACGTTTTAAAAATTGCCTTCGGTTGAAAACTGAGTCGCGTTCTAATTAAAGTCACGTCAAGCGTTATTTTTCTACCTTTACCGAACAATGATAAGCGCAAATTTCAGAATACCTTCCAATCCTCAAAATTCAACCTTCAAATGTCATTAGCGGAAAAAAAACATGAACAATACAAAATTCGATTTAGATTCTATGCTCTGATTGGTTGACGAATTTCAACTGATAGCACAGAAATGTGCGATTTTTCAGCACTACATTAGCAGTCCAGAAGTCAAAACAAAAAGTACCTAAAATTTGGTTCTTCTGGACAGGATTTCCTTGCAATCGCTAAAAAATTAAAGCACAATTACTTCATTTTCTCTTCCACGAAGATCCACGACTCAAACCAAATCACCAGAGCCATAGCTCACCTATCATTGATATATGTGTTTTTCTCAATTCTTCCATCACCATAGCACCACCAACCCACATCACCTATTTCCATTCACTCACTCACCCCGCACACCACGTTATCCAAGCTGTGAGAAAGTTCCTCTCATTCGATCGTATTAGCGGCACATTGCGGATACATCTCCGCGCATATAATGCCCGCAGTGATCACGTTTATCGGTAAATTTCATCTGGGCACCGGAGTAGGAGGCCGATATGCCGGCAAACCAACGCGGTGGAATTTTACCACTAATTAGTCGACTACGCTCGCCTTCGCCTCTATGACGTGTACCTATGCATAATGACCCATCCTCTTATCTTCGGCCCAGCGCATCGCGACATCACGGTAGCACGATTCGATTGACAGCACTTTACGACGTTGACGAGTAAATGCCGGAATCTCAGTCCAACAAGAAGTGAAATTTTTCCACGTTACCACGCTACCAAATTGATTAACGTAAAAAACCCACGTTCCGGCGATATGTGCTCGCCACGATGACGTAGCGATGACAGTACCCTCCTACTCCATCTCCACCAGGCGAACTTCATCGGTGCCAAAAATAATCTGTCAATTAATAAAACTAATGAACGTTCGATGGAGCTCGCCACCACACAACCATTCGAGGGAGAAGATTAACGTCCGATGTAATTTTTCGCCGTCGTCACCGCACCTTCCGCGCCGCAGCCGCGACACCATAGCGCACCACAGACGCGTTTTGCAATCTCATTCTCACAAACGACGAAAAAACCAAGCCAACGACCAAGCTATCCGCGAATAACCGCAAAAAACGCTTTTATAAAGTTCATAAACGACGAAATCTTTCGATTAGGAAATTGCTCCATTCGTCATGTTGCGCCAAGATTTCCCGAACGCATCCCCGTGTGCACATACGATCGAGCCATCCCGCATTCTCGAATCCATCCCCTTGCATCTCGAGCAACCCTTACCGATTAATCACCCCTTCGCCGATCGCGCTTTTCCATCCATTTGTCGCTACTTCTAATTAACACTTCCGTCATCGACGCGCCGTACCTTCACGCCTCCTTCCCTCTTCGACGTGATTTAATAAATGATACGAAATTTCGCGGACGCGATTCCTTATTAGCTCGGCATGAAAAATAAATGAACGTCATTTTTCAATAATAAAAGGCCGAGGCGATGGCGACGAGCACCCGTCACCGTCCCCCTCTCCGCCCTCTTTACACATCGAAAAAAGCTTCGTTCTTTCCATCGCGTATATACAGCTTCCGCGTGTAATTATTAAGAGTTCGGCTAACAAATGGAGCAGCTTTATTTGTTCCACGCTGCGAATTTTAGAAATTTCTTCTCGGCTCTTCCTCTTCCCTCGTCCCGAATTAACCCTAAGATACGCTACGTCTTATAACGTGTACACGCACACAACGTCGTCTTCGGCTACGCCACCCAAAGAAAACTCGACTGGAAAAAGATAACGAATGAGGTTCGTACCATATACGACGCTTCTCTCTTTTCATACTACGCCATATCGTTCACGATTCATTTATTAACACACATAATCGCGTTTCTTTCGATGCCTTCGTCGCCGCGTTGTTTCATAATACGTCATCGCCACGTCCACCGATATGCTAATACCTTCCTTTGTCTCCATCCTGCCCAATAAATCACCAAAATTAGTCGATGCTTTTCAATAAACACGCTATCGTTGATCTCGTCAACTCTCAAATCGACCATTCTCTACACGCAGCATCTTCCTCGACCACATCATACTCGCACTACCAACCCTCGTTCGTATTTAGATAACGCTATCGAAAAATCGATAATATTTAACCAGATTAATCCGCCGCTGATGAGAGAAAAAATAAGGGGATACAGGTCGCCATCGCACCCTCCTTTGCCCCGTCTTACCTACGTATCCTCTCGAGTCCTATTGACCGAGCACTTCGCGAACCTACTTAATTACTTATGCAATCGTAATCCAACCGTATCTTTCGGTTCGATTCGCATTTCACTAATATTATTCGTTTTCCTGCTCACCAATTCGATCATTGTTTGCTCGAGTATTCTCCATTCTTATCATCTAAATCATTATAAAAATTTATTCCTTGGATCAGCGATGAATAAAAATTTAAAGAAAATTAAAAATCACAAAAATTATATAAAAATTGAATTAAAAAGATTTATTCATAACGAAATTTGAAGACACAAAAAATTGTCCACATAAAAAGCGTTTCTCAAGTTTCCCACAATTTTCAATTCACACATTTATCTCTGAAATCACCCCACGCTTCATCTATCCATCCACATATCGCTCCTCACAAATCCACCCTTCGCCTCGCACCATCCTGCACGATAAAATCGCCCATCCACGTGTTGCGCGCCTCCCAGAAGCTTTTTCGGCAACGACGCGACGCGCAATTAAAACTCGGCGTTAAAAAACTCATCCCTTTAATGAACCCTCTCCGACCTCACGGAATATGCGCCGACATAAACGTTCACGGTATTCGTCGCCTCGTCTTTAAAAAGCACGCTATTCCGGCCCACATTTCGCGTCGTTCTTCCTTTCGTCCAGGATAATTTCCAATTCGCGGATATGCAAATTATGCATATACGCGCCGTCGCATCTCTCGACGCCATCCTTCGTCACCTAATCGCAACATTCCCGTTTCTTCGGTCCAGCTCCGATCGACGGCATACCAAAGACATGTACGATGAAAAGTACACGAGGAAAAAAAAAGTGACACCGTCGTTCGTCATCTCGACCGAACGATACCGTTGCTCCTTCGACTACACCCATCGACTCCGTTTTGGAATTTAATCAACCTATACGAACGCACACGCGCACACCATCGCTGCCCGCCACTCCGTAAACCAAATGTTGATTAATTCGCTTCATTTAAACTCTACGGGTGTTCCAACGTGCCATATACATTTAAAAAAGAAACTTACAAGATGCGCGAAGTACGACAGAGACAGCTACACGCACACCAACATCCCAACACAAAACGCCAATACCGAAATATACTCGTACAACACGAGCGGGAAAAAAACCACACGTATAATCTACCTTTTAAATATATTCAACGAGCGCAGCATCATCTCGCGAGCTCAGACTATTGATAGGCGAAATAAAATATTCATTAAGTCGACAACGTAGTAAAAGACATTTTCGTATTAGGACGACATATACATATACACGAACCATGTCCTTGTGTAATACGTTCCACCGGAGAAGATGACTAAATACATCTATCTAATGTAACGACAACACGTATAAATATATGCCCCCTCTCTTCGCGTAATGCGCCTTCATTATACACATTATATCGTCCTCCATCGTCGGCTTAATTATTCCGAATTCGTATAAATATACACGAACAGACGATCATATTGGATGCGTTCGACGTGACCACTAAATCATCTTCCTTTATGACGATGACCACCTGGACTTCTCTTTTCGTACTCTCCAAATCATCGATATATACCCAAGATGCAATCTACGACTTTATTGACCGTTTGTCTCAAGAACCCGTACATCATTCTTCCTTTGGCCAAAGGAGCCATGTTGACCAAACGTGACTTCAAAGATTCAGCCGAACTCTGCGAGCCCTGTCAAAGTACCTATTGCATCTAAGGCGTCGGAAAATACATTCGGATCCGCTGTTCATCCTCGTCTGATTTCCAATTACTCATCGAGGAGCTGGCAAAACGATGATCATAGATTATAGGTCATTGTAATGGTGACATATCATATACACGAGTGACATATACGATGACACAGGTCGTTGTCATGGCGACGTGTCATGCTCATGAGTGATTCTTGATATTTCCATGTTATCATAACAATTCGTAGATGATACATAATTGTTATGGTGACATATCATGATGTAACGACTTGTTATGATGAACGTCATTGGAATGGTCAAGTGCCATGGTTGTGAGTGGCAAATGATCATGTCTTGGTGATATGTCGTATGACATGTTACAGTGATATCTCATGATTACGTTATGGTGACAGGTCATGGTGACCTGAATAATGACATATTATGGTGAGGCAAATGATCATGTCTTGGTGATATGTCGTATGACATGTTACAGTGATATCTCATGATTACGTTATGGCGACAGGTCATGGTGACCTGAATAATGACATATTATGGTGAAATGTCATGATGTCAAGTTAATAAGCATGGTGATTTTTTGTGATGAGAAGTCAAGTGACTATTTTTTCTTCTCAAAACGAGTTAGGCGTCGCATATTCATGTTCAACGAAAAATATAATTTCTTCATATTACCATACTATGGCATAGATGACTATGCACTGTCTTGGTGACGTGTCATGATCAGAAGTGACATGTGATCATGTCATGGTAGCATGTCAAGTGACTTGATATGATCACAAGTCATCGTTATAGTGACGTGGCATGATTGCGAGTGACATATGACATCAAATGACATCTGATGAACATCGTTGTCGCGGAGTGACATAAAAATGTCACATTATGATGCGGATTTGTACGCAGGCTGATGCTTCATGGTACAGAACGAATGGTTTGAACATCTTTTAAGCTTTTTCCATTTCCACCAACAAATCCTGCACTCATACCCCAACCTCACTCTTTCCACGAACCAAACAACCATCCACATTCCGCCTCTCTTGACGACGTAATTTTTCAACCGAGTCCAATACTGACCGCCGACCCTATTCAAATTAAGATACCTTCCATCAGCAGCTCCTGCAGCGGCGACGGTGCGTAAAAAAGGCATTATTAATTGAGACATAGAACGCGTACGACTCCACGACATCCAACTCTACCGCATCGAATTCCGTCTCGACTGCGTTATCAATTCACCCAAAAGATCGGAATGCCAATCCAGGAGCAACAACGTAACGTAGATCGAAGCGAATCGATGCGGCCAAGCTTGAAATGCCGATTCGATGTCATCATCCAAATAGATCACAAATCAAATTGAAACTCATCGTTCGGGTCGATGTACAAATACAAATAAAAGCTCCGGAGTACATGGTCTTCACACCTGGTGAAGTCTTAATGCCCTCCATAAATGCTTCCAACACCACGGACTACATTTCAAGCAATTCGATCACTTCGTCGAGAGCTTCACCAATGACTCTATCAATTCCAGTACCGATTCCGGCTACTCTCATGTTTCCATTCCACAAACCCACATCACCCTTGACCATTTCACTACCTCCATCCACCATCTCCTCCTCCATATACCTCCAACCCGCCCGGTAGCTCAATTTCAAACGATTTCCGCCAACTTTAGCATCACAACTTCAATACAAACCTTATCTCATCATTCTCCGCACAAGCACCGAAACTCATAACCCGGCAACCACGCCCACCAGCCTTCGAGGCCGATCGATACATCGAGATCTCGTACCACTATCATAAATCATAATCGAAAAATACCAAAGGTGCGAGACGACGCTGGATGCTGCTCGCTGTCTCGTCTACACACACAAATTAATTGTCGTGTGCCCGGCCGGCACGCGGCTCATCGAGCTGCTACCGCTGCGGACCCGCCATGGATACCGATAAAACCAACCCGAATTTAGATACGATGACGTCGTCGTATCGATCCACACACCGGTACGATTCATCTCCACGAAACACTAATTGTTGCTCGATAACCTGATCGACGAGGGGGAGGGGGCGGTACCTCTCCAAAACGCATGTGATCATGCATCTCGTGAATTTTTCCATTTTAGATACTCTTCGTATACTCAACTATTAAACATCCGTCAGGCCATCGGTAAAAAGAAGCCGTAGACGAAAGAATACAAAGAAAGCCTTCGAACACGCCATATACACGACGAAACCGATAATTTAGATTGTGTATTTTCGTTAAACGCAGCTCGATAATAGCGGATAGCTTTTTTCTTATATTTTCATTTACAAGCGAGCTTTCCAATATTTCTTTCTGTATTTCTACACATTTACTTCGTCGTCGCGTCGTCGTCGTTGTTTTTAAACGTTTTTTTCTCAATAATTTACGGCGTAAAAAAAGTATTTATTTCGAAATACCAATTGGGAATGTTTACGTAGGCTAGAAAAACAACAAGGAGCTGGAAATGGGAGGAGGGGGAACTTGGTAACATTTTCTTTACATTCTACGCCATCGTCGCCCTATTTTTTCCAGCCATAAAAATATCTTGCGCGTAATTGAACAATTTCAAGGGGAAAAAATCGGTCCATCAAGTTAGCAAATTTCTTACGAACCTTCGTAACCGAATTATCCAAAAAAATAATTTCAGAAGGACGGGTTTTCGGGCTAAAATCGCAATTCAGGCATAATTCACATCGCAGAATCCCATGAATTCAAAAATTCAAAAATCGAGCCAAATTATCTCCGAAATTAGGGGCTTATATGAGGAAAATCACATTTTAGAGACGCTTTTCACTTCATTATCACCATAGGACCTCAAAGTTGACCAAAAATCGCCACGATGATCTTCTTAAACACCGTTGTACAATTGTTGATCGAAAATCTGCAATTTTTGCCCTTTAAAAAAAGACACCCTCTTCTGAAGAACCAGAAAACATTTCGAAACTGACGAGCAAATTTGTGTCTAGCGATGCCCCAATTTGAGATAATCCAAAATTAGTTTTTTTCTCCAATTCCATTCGGAATACTTCGGATATCATCGGAAATACTTCGAATACGTATATTGGAAATGTGCTGATGACTAATGAATTTTTCTGTCTTCTGCGAATTGATCAAAAAAACCAATAATCTGCTACCATAACGAGAACTGGAATTCCGCCCTCTTCACCTCTCACAGCCTCCAGTCCACACCTAATTTCCAGCACCGACTAATTTACGAAACACCATTTGGTTATGCATTCTGTCCAGTGTCCACATCTATCACACTACAATATCACGGATATTTCTTCATTTATCTTAATAATACGCATTGCGCAATTCTCATTGGCTCATATCGCACCGGCATTCTCATACACGTTCTTTTGCATTATAATAACTCGCCGAATCATTTTTCACGCCTTATTACAAAAAAAATATACAAAAATACATTAACGAATACTATCAAAACCTTACAATTCCCTTCTTACTCAGTTCATGAACCTCCATATATCACCGAACAAACAATACATCACAGAAACTACGTACCAAATGTACTGGAAAATATCACGGAAAAATTTCCGTGCATACAATAGATCAATAAATCGTTCAATCGTAATCATCCTCAAAGCCGCCATATCCAATTACTTCGCATTAAATTGGAAACTCATCTTAGCAAAAATGCCGAAAAAAATACCGCAAAATTCCATAAATTACCTCTTTTTCGTATCGGTGGAAAAAAAATCCATACATTCGTTCCATATACGCGCTAAAAACGCTAAGTGAAAAAAATATGCAAAATACCAGACAATAATCGTACACGGCAGCATCCACGACCGCAAAATATCCATAAGAACAACCTCGAAACGCGCCATAAAAACTACAACCTCCGGAGACGCTGCTCTTGATACGAAACGTATCCGCTTCTTTTTCTATGCTTTATTATATAATATATTTATTTTATTAATTTAGAAAACGTTTAATTTAATCGAAATTTAACACCGGTAATAAATCTACTTACGCGCGGTACACTTTGAAATCGTAAATTCTTAATTATCGTCTTTTTTTTTCCGGTACCTCGTTCGTTTTCTTTCTTGACTAGTAAAAGAAATATATTTAAATATTCGCCAATCCATCCTTCCAACTCGAACACTCCGCTCTTCGAACCGTAATAATTTATTCGACGGACTAGGTAAATAATTAATTCCATTAAATAATTATTTTTCTCCTCCGAGATGAATTTTTTTTATTACCATCTCTCTCGCTCTTCGCCGCAATACTCGTGTACTTCACCGTTAATATCTATTTTGGATGTAATTAAATCTCTCTCTGTACCTTCCACGTGTCAGTTTTTTCGCATTTTCGAAAAAACTAACTTATCTAAACGAACAAAATTTCGATACTTCTTACAAAATCACATTCGCATCAAAAAATCGACACCATCATCCAACTCTTCCTTCTTGGCACATTTCCTCGTCTCTTCGTGAATAATTAATTACGCCTACGCGAACTTGAACCATTCGACCAAATACGGTCTCGGATGCCACGAAAAAACGTGCATTTTCCGCGCATCGTGACATCGTAATTAATCCGTTCGATAAATCCAACTCGATAACCAGATCGATTAAAACATCGCGTATAATTTATAATTTCTCATCTCCGTGTTCGCTTTTCAGCTCCAATACAAATCGAAAATCTCCGATCGAATATGCGAAATACATTTCTAATTCGCATAAATTATTACGTCGTTTGCCGCAAACAACGGCAAAAAAAACGTAAAATATAAACTGGCGAACAACATGCTAATTGCTTTTATACTCGTGCGAGCACGGAAAAAAAAATTAATGGTATCGTGACAATTTCAGCCTAATTTGCCGTTAGTTTTTATGCTAAAAAATCCTCCAAATGAAATACTTCTTTTTTTTTACGACTTTATTCGCTATACGCATTGAGATCGTCTGATCTTTTTTTTTCTTTCACCCGAAATTATTCTTCGAAGACTAAATGTAAATTAACCTTTTTTTTTACTTCGTTTATTTTCGATTTTTTTTCATTTCGTTATTTTTTTTAATAAGCGAAATAATGAGCAAGTACTAGAGAAATACACCGACTAGAATAATTAATGTCCAAAAAAAAAACGTAAATCGTAATTTTTCTCTTATTTTAAATACGATAAATTAATTAAGTGACGGCAAGTTTTTCATTTTTTTTTTAAATTAATTTCTTCAACTAAATTTGTAATTTCAAAAATACCATTTTTCTAAGAAAAAATTATGAAAAGTAATTTTTTTAAAAATGTAACAAATAGAAACTCAAAATTCGACACCCGAAATTGTATTATTCAAAAAATTCTTTATAAATTGACAAAATAGAGCAAATTATGCTAAAAATTTCAAAACGTCCTCTAAAAATGCCCGAAATTATTACATTTAAAACTCTACACAAAAAAAAGAACAAAAATGATGTTAAAAAAATATAACATATAATAGGAACATGAAAATTTCACAACTGAAATTTATATTACTCGAATAAATTGACAAAAAAGAACAAATATGTTTAAAAAATTTCAAAAAGCCCCATAAAAATGCTAAAAATAAATAAAACTGAAATAAATAGGCATTATTCAAGTCTAAAATTTGGAAAAATATTTATTGAAAATACTTTTAAAACCCAAAGGATCAATTATTAAAATTTGCTTATTTAGAGAAAAATAAAACAAGAATAAATAAAAAAACAAAAAAAAAGTTATCGAACTGAGCAATATTTCAAAAAAAATATTGAAAATGAAAAACTAAAAAAGAAAAAACAGACAACAATAAAAAATAAAATTAAAAAATGTATTAAAAAACAAACGAAAAATCGTTATAACCGGGCTATTTAAATTAAAATAAAAAAAGAACAACTAATTAAAAATTTACAATTTTCGCACATTTTCTTCGCCATCAAGATTAATTACAAAATCCTAACAAAATCCCAAAATCCCTTTCAACTTCCAGAAAAAAACCGTCGTTTACGTATCATCTCCACCACACGAAAAAAAAGGGCAAAACTTGTGAAACTTACAAATATATGGGTCACTTTGGCGGTCAGAAAAGCCGATTATTCGCGTAAAAATCACCCTCAATGGTCATTGTTCTTTTTTTTTACTCTATTCCCTGTTCACTTTGCTATTCCTTTCTCAACACTCGTTTCGACGAATTGAATATGT
Source organism: Maconellicoccus hirsutus (assembly GCA_003261595.1). Classification (NCBI taxonomy): domain Eukaryota; kingdom Metazoa; phylum Arthropoda; class Insecta; order Hemiptera; family Pseudococcidae; genus Maconellicoccus; species Maconellicoccus hirsutus. Next base: position 6,539 of record QBDW01000436.1, on the reverse strand, counting down.
ACCTCGTTATCGTTCAAATCTCGAAATAAGGGGATATTTTTTGAATGAAAATGAATACAAACAATAAGACGAAAATTAAATTTTTTTTTTTTCAAGAAAATTAATCTTAATTATTTGAACTTTACATTATTTTCTCAAAAATTAAAAAAATAAAAAAAACACAAAAATTACTACATCATTGTTTTTAATTTACAAGTTAAAAGTTGCGCCCAAATTTAGAAATTTTTTATTTATTTTTCTATTGATATTATACGAATTATTCTTCCAACTCACAATACACTCGTATTCACTTCAAAATTGAAAAAAAAACTTCATTCAACCCAACCACCAGAAGAAACCTCTAATTCAACCGAAAACCAATCTCCGATACCTTTCGTCTCTTGCGCTTCTCCGCCACCTCCCCCACGCTCACCAGCCATCCTCTCATCAACTTTCGGTTTCACCGCGTTAAGAACACCTGATTTCTCCTCCCTCTCCCCCTCGCCAAGAATTCGCCAAATACTCGTAAAGCCGACGAAAACTACCTGAAAATTCCAGCGCTTCTTACGCGATCTCTCCGCGGCATTAAATCATCGCCGAGACGTATTTAGCACCTCTGCGTAATTCGCCTCGTCCATAATCACCTCCTCTCCGCGATACCTCTTCCGCGATTAATTTTTACTCCGTTGGTATTTTTTCCGGCACCGGCTTCATTTACACCTCATCGAGCATGCATATGCGATTCAGCTGCGTATAACGTAATTTACGCAGAAATCTAACCAATTAGTATCTTACGACTAGAAAGTACCAGAGAGACGTGCTGTAACCGCGACTTCTTCGCTTGTTTGATAATTGCTCGTATTTTTATTATTTTAGTCACTATTATAATCGTTATTATAGGTAAAACTCGAGCTGGTTCGCGTAATTACCTCGAACAAGGCTAATTTTTTTAAACGCCAAAAGAACTTTCACTATGAGGCAAGTTGTTGCCGGAATACGCGGAATCTTCCAGTATTACGTATATTTGATGTTCAAGGGAGGGAGCAGAAGGGGGTAAGATTTGAAAATATGTCACGAATCGATCAAATTGGGCTCAAGTATTTCAATTGCTTATCCTTTTCTATTTTTTCAATTAAACTTGCGACTGAAGGATCGAAGCCATAAACTTCCGTCACCCCGCTCCCCAACACAAAGCTCGAAATCACCAAAAAATCATTACTTACTCGACGCATACGCTAATCACATGTCCAAACAAACCACACAACCACAACCGGTTCACACGTTGTCGAAAAAAAACTTCAAAAAAACCTCGCATAGGAAGAACTTATAACAATCCCGAACCGAAAAATCGGAAAAAAACGATAAAAAATCACGAAAAAGCTTAAAAATTAAAAGGAACTGTAAACCATTACGAGACGTCCAAGACTACACCGTACGCGTGCACATGTGTGCGTATTTCGGGCGATTTGCAACGCGGTCCGAAAACTCCCAAAGTCTTAAAAACCGCCGACTTGTTCTCTTTTGTATGAAAAGCGACCGACGCGATAGTATTACAGCGTCGCGGCGCTGTTTTGCATGATTCTCTTCCACCGAACCGAAAAATAAAAAATAAAGAAATAGGGTGGGAAATTCTTTTTTCCCTGCGTGTACGCTCCCTGCGCCTCGCTCGCGTACTCACACACGCCACTCGCTCCCCTGCGACGTCTTACGTCGTATAAAGCGTCGCCGGCTCCTTCGTCGCGGTGCCGCCGCAAAACGGGGTGGGGATTGAAGAAGGTTTTTCGTTGAAAAAAGGACAGAAAACTCGAAAATTACTGCACTTAAAGCGAATACGCGCATTATAAGACGCGAGCGGAGCGCCCCACCGCGCCCTCTATGGACGCCGAGTCAGCGGGTAGAGGTGTCGTACTTAATAGTCGGGGTTCTCAAAGTACGCCATTTGAGTGTGAGGACGTCGACCATGATTTTCGTCGTTATTCGTCTCCACAAAGAAATACCCATTTTTACTTTCACAAATTTTCTTTTCATTTCTTCCCGTTATCGATGACGTCGAATTTCACGTGCACGCACGTGTACGCGGCGACGAAAATTTTCGACGGATTTAGATTCCCTCCTTATGCTGGGTCGTTCATCTCAAATGTTTTTCGAGTCGCAATAATATTGTTTCGTTTGAAAAATTTTTCTTCTGTAAGTTGAATAATCCTCCTCCTCCCCGCTTCATTTTTTCACGTCTTTCGTTTTTGAATATTCGCTTCGAACGTATAGATTTCCATTCGCGTCGAAATGTTTCGAACCCCTGACACGTTTTCCATCATTTATTCGAAAATTTCTATGGATTTTTCTTTTCTGCAGGTTTAAACAATCTCATTATCGAAATATTATTACGTAAAAATCATCCGCTTGTTTATTTTACTCGTTTATTAATTTTATTCATTCGTCAACGCAATATTTCCGAATGAATTGAATCAAAATGGCAGAAATAAAGGAGCATCATGATGACGTCACGATCCTGGGGAAAAATATACAGAAAAATACAATGTCGAAATGCTACATTGCTATTTCTGGAATTATTTAGCGTCGAAAAACAGTGTAATGTTGATGCCGAGAGGAGCTTTTTAGTTCATTTTCAGTAAAAATAACGATTTCGAGAGGTTTGGTTTTTATTTTTGCCATTTTTATGTCAATTTACTTTTTTTCTTTTTACGAAGAGCTGACCTTGGGTGAAAAACGCAAGCAAAAAAGTTGAGAATCAATGTTTTTTTTAATCTATGTATTTTTATTTTTTTTAATTTTTTATTTACGCAAAAACCTTTATTTCTGACGGCTTTACCTCAAAAATAAATACATACGTCTAATCGAAAGAAAATTTTTTATTTTTTATTTTTTTTATAAGGATTCTCAATTTTTTGAAAAAATTATAAAAATAAAAAAATTGTTTAGAATTAGAATTTTTCGAGCTTCAATTGTTTTTCTTTCTTGTATTTTTTATGCCTTAAATTTCCGAGAAAAAGCTTTATTTTCTATTCTAATATTTTTTCACATCTCAAATTTTCAAGATGCTCCATAAACCCTCATTTTGACGATGATCCCCTCCCCTTCTTTTTACATAAAAATAAAAGCTCCTGGGCCAGTTGTGAAGCATATCAACGTGAGATTTTAGAGAAGATACTCATGGACACAATTCTTCTTCTTTTTGGTATGATCTACCTAAATTACGCGGTCGCCAAAAATATCCTTGAGAATTTATTAGGGTAGCTAATTATCTGTAAAAATGCTTCAAGACGGTAAAACTGTCACAATATTAAGGTCATAGTAAAAAACTGACGATAACCGGGTTATTCGTCTCGAATTTGAACCCATTTATTTCCCTTCTTTAATCAAAAAAAAAAAAAACGGTCAAGGAAATAGCCAGAGTGAAACCATGAGAGACTTGACATCCCTAAAAATCCTCGAAAATAATTTTTTTTTCACGTTTTTACATTTCCCTATCAAAATAAAAATCAGCATTGACGAGTATCGAGCGTGAAATGCTATAAAAACAGTTCTGAAAATTTCTCAAAAGCTTTAAAATTTGTATATTATTGAAAAAAGGACTAAAAATTACCGAAAAAATCATCTATTATGTAACATAATTAATACTTCGAAAATTTGAATTTATTAATCACCAAAAATTTGAAATTTCAAAAAAAACGTAAGTGATTCACGAACACTGAAAATTTATAAAATCGTCTCATCTTCTGAAAATTTTCCTGTATTTGATATTTAAATGTATCAAAAAAAGATAAATCGAAACATTTTCATTCGATAACAGGACATAATATTTCCCCCTCCCTCTTCCCCTCAACCCAATTTATTATTTCATATATATTTTTTTAAATCCTCGGCTCCTTGCCTTCTCCAGCGATCTTTCGACGGTATCGAAATTAACCCCAAAAATACCTCATTTAATCACTCCCTGGCCCCCTTCTGCACTCCACCTCTCCGTATTGACTCACACCGAAGACAAAATCAAAACACCACACCTCCTCGGCTCGCTTCGAAATCCGCGCCAATTTTAAGACGCCCTGACCAAGAGGGTAGTTTTATCCCTAATTAATGTGGAGGGCGCATGTACGACGCCACAAAACCGACGCCCTTAATGAGTTTCTTTAGCAGCAGGCTGACGCTACTACAGATGATGGTGACAGTGTATAAGGTTTTTCATCGTATACGCACACACATCCACACCCACACACACTATCGCATATCATATTAGAAAATAACGCCGAACCGAGAGAGCTTTTACACGCTATCCCATTCGCTGCACACATTAACACACCGCGCAGCGTATTTATATATGGCTAAATATCATAACGTACTCGGAGCCTATTCTTTTAGCCTATTCGTCCAATTTTATCAACCTCTTTGCATTATTTTAACATCGCCGCGACAAAAGCCACCCCCTCGTTTGACGAGCTTTTTATATGAATGAGAAACAACCACTGATTCGACAAGTTTGCGCTTTTGAATCGCGCATATTCCGTTAAAACAAAGAATGGAAAAAAACACGAGAAAAGCCCTAATTTTTTCAACTCCTCTTCGCATGAATCTGCCCTCTTATTCGTGTTTTTTGTATCTGTCTAATTTACCCCTACCATTTTACCGGTAATTAGTACCCTTTATTTTCACTCCCCTCGTTCATCTTTATATAACTTGTGTAAAACTCGATAATCCGGATCGCGTGTCTGTGATTTTACAATTTTTTTTCTTGTGCATCGAAAGTGTCAGAACTATATTCCAGCTTACATCGATGATACCCTCTTAATTTACATATCATCGCAACCGCCGCGCAAAACAAACGGGTACGATTCCAGGCGAAACGCAAAATATCGAAAGAAAACGACACCGAAAAAAAAAAAAGGGTGAACGACGCCGTGGTTTATTCTTTCCTTGAAACTAACTATTTTTGACGTGTCTGTTACACTTACATACGAAAAAAGAAGCTCGTAAATGATCAAAAGAAATTTACGACGAAGACCATCGCGTATGTCTCCTTTTCGGCTGCTTACCCTTGTCTGGCTTCCATGGGTGCTTCGTATAGTTCTTTTTTTCTCGACCCGATGACTAATTCGATTTACGTGTTTAATAATTCGCTAATTTTCAATTCCGTTGGAAGTGTCGAATTCAGGATAAGGATTTTAGGTCTTCGAATTAATTGATGGAAGAGGGAGTTTTTTTCAAATATTCTATTCTTTGTGTACTTTAATAAACTTTTTTTTATGTAATACAAAACATTGATTTTGTAAATCAAAAAAAAATTTTCAGTAAATTAATCTACAATTTTAATCAATTTGATTTTAAATTTCCGAAATAATTTTTCTTTGATTTTAATTTCACTAAAGAAACTAAATAATTATATTAAATTTTATTTTCAATTTTTTATTAAAATTTTTTTATTTTATTAGATAAATATAACAATAAAATAATTATTAAAAATAATAATGTAGAAATTATTTGAACAATTATTCCAATAATCTTATATATTAAAAGTTATTATTTTTTATTCCTTCACTTAAAATTTTATATTTGAATAATGAAAGTAAAAATATAATTTCTATCAAAATCACTAGAAACCAATGATTTTTATATTATGAATACTCAAATTTTAATAATAAATTCAATTCTTATATATTATTTAATAAAAATTTTATAACAGAATAATTATTCCTTCTGATCATCCCATTCAATTAATTATTTCTTATTTACGTCACTTTAGTGAAATGTCGTCATCAACCCCCGCCCCCTTCTTCATTCGTTACGTGAGAATATTTTTTAAATATTTAAGCGATGATAATTAAAGTCAAATACTAGATTTTTGAACACGGAAATTTTTTTTCAAATTTTTTTTTCTCTAGTTGCAATTTATAATCTTTTTTACTTTGATTTAATTTTCAAATAAAAAATAAAATCATTCCGTTTATTCTATTCAGATCATTAGGTTATTCAATATTTCAAAATTCTACAGTAGTTTTCCGTCGAGTTATATGATCCTTCAAAAATCAAAATCACTCAGAAATCGTCACCTTAATACGAAATTTAGAAATTTGTAGTCGGTACGTTTGAAAAAAATCACTGTATTGATTCTTATTTAAAATTAACTGATTTCGTAAACATTTAAAAATCAATTTATACATTCTTTGAACTTGAAAAATGAAACGATGTATACTTTTTAGTGATTTTTGACGTGAATTTTCGAGGTTAATATTAATAATTTCAAAATTGATGATACACATCTCATCAATTTTGAAATTATTAATATTAACCTCGAAAATTCACGTCAAAAATCACCAAAAAAATTACATCGTTACATTTTTCAAGTACATTAAAAAATTATGTAAAATAAAATTTTCATCATTTTTAAAAAATTAAAAAAATCAATTTTTTAATTAACGATTTTCTATCTAATTTACGAGTATCTCTTATCTTTTGAAATGACCGAAATTTCTGTTCTTTCAACATTTCTTTAATTCAGGCAGCGTTATTAAAATTTTATAAATCCTAAAATTCTTGAAAATACAAAA
>QBDW01000435.1:0-24362 GCA_003261595.1 Maconellicoccus hirsutus | reverse complement strand
AAAAAAGTAAACGCATTATATTCTTCCTTTTTTTATAATTTTTTATTAGCCTTATTATTTATCAAAAACAAACTCAAAATGTATTAGGTAACAAAATTGAACACCTAGAAATTCAAATAACATTAAAAACAAATAGGTAATTACTTAATGGCATAAAACAATTGGTCCACTAGCCAAACTGCCGAAACCAACAGTAAAATACCTATTTTTTCTTATTTTTTCAAGAAATAATAACTCTGCAGACAAAAAAAAATTATAAAAAATTCGATAATAGTTTTGAATTTCTCACTTTTTTCCCACTTTTTTCCCAAAATTTGACAAATTGTTGAAATTTCCCACTTTTTCCCTTTTTCCCACGCGACTATTTTTCACCTCTGAATTTCCCAAGGTTTGGGAAATTTCCCACGATATCCCATCACTGAACATACCCAAAAATCAGCGTCCTAAAGGAGGGGAGACGTCCCATTATTTGACCTTGAAAAACTTCGTGCTGTGGCCGCAGTCCCCCCTTGATCTAGGAGGTCGTGCTGGGAGTATCAACCCTTCACCTCCCCTATCAGTTTTCAGCCTCAAAAGACATGATTTTTGAGTCTCTTCGAACGGTTTTTAATCTTACCTCATGTAGAACATTTGAAAGAATGTTTTTTTGAGGTGGTATTTGTAGTACTACGTTCATGAAAAACCCGGCTTGAAAATCTTCGCAGCTTTTTTTTTTAAATTGAAGTTTGAAGTACCTGTTGCTATAGAAAAAAACATGAAATGCTTCAGGCCCTGGTGGCAGTATATGGCGTTAATCCAAAGGTGATCCACAGGTAAAAAAGATGAAAACTTTTCCTTTTGAAAATTTATAATTCTGGCACCAAAAGTAGGGAGGAAAGAAGCGAATTTCAGTCTGTCTAGGTATGCGAAAACGCGAACTCTAAATAAGGCGAGCCAAATCTTAATTCAAATACAAAAATCATGGTCGGATTTTGATAATCAGCATTTTCCCTTGCTACCTCTTCAAAAAATCCTGCAGGCGCCTATGATCATACGTCGTACAGTACACCAAGAACTCTCTCAAACAGCTAAATAAACCTTGCTTGCAATCTCACTCACCGTTTAGCTCTGAATACAAGCAATCTCTTGCCATTCCTATCGAAACTCCTCCTGTACTCCGCTTCTACAACGCGACCCACACACCAAACCCTGATGCGTAAAGAAAAAGCATTGCGACAAACACCCAGAACATCCTTTAGGGCAGCTGAGTACTTACACGATGAGTCGTTCGCAATCAGCGCAGATATTTTGTCCGGGGGCTAATGGAGTTTGCGAAGATGAAGGAGATTTAGGTTGAGGAGCGGATACATGACGTAACCCCGACACTGGCGGGCTAATAGTACCATTTTGCGAAACATCTGTGTTTATTTTACAATTCTCGTATTAATAACTGACGCAACTCGAACGCAGCTTTGCCCTTCGATAGGTTTCTAGATGCGACGAACTACGAATAGTCGAATAATGCCAACACCATCACATACCTGGTTCCGGTGATTTAGGTTCTTTTTCCGCTTCCAGTACCATTTTGAATACTTCGCTGTTTTCGGCGTTGTAATTTTTCTCGTTTTTCTTGAAATTTACACTGGTACAAGAAAAAAAAATTACATAATGTCGAAGGGTGGTAAAAAAAATAAAACATCGCTGAAATACTAACCCCAAAACTCCACCGGCTAATACTTCAGCTTGAGCTGATAAAGTTTCGGCGATGCTTTCATCACTGTAGATACCTACCGGAGTGTTATATTGTTTATTAACGATCGCTTTAATAGATCCGTTCTCGTTAACGTATCCTCCATTGACCTAAAGTTTATTCAACATCGTCGTTAAAATAAAGACACCTCGTACGTTACAAAGATGTCGACTTACTTGAGGAGAAAACGGTTTCGACGACGAGTTAAAACCTTGAGGTGGTCGAGGTGCTTGATGAGGATTAGCAGCTAAAGATGTTTTAGTAACTGGGATCGGCGAAGTTGAGGCGACATATGGATTCGGAGATGGTACCGAGCCAACAGGTGTGACAGATGGTTTCCACGTTGTGGTGCCTCCGCTGGTAAACGTACAAAAATTACACGATGCGTTTTGTCATCGAGTCGTTTAAATAATGTAGATTACAAAACGTGTACTTTTCTCGCAGGAAATCCTCGACGAGAGAACATGTAGTATTCGATGGTACCTAGTGCAGGTCAGGGGAAGGGGAAGGAAGAAACAAGCGGGATAATTCTATGATTTAATGCAGTCCATCTTAACTTCTCAATAAAAGCATTTTTTATGCCTTTCCTATCAACAAAAAAGAGATGGACGATGCAAGAGGAATTTGTCTTTCAGTCGGTCTCTTGTGTGCGTACTGCGTAGCCACAGAAGTCATCTTCACAAGAGAGTGATTCTTCCATCAACCTGCCTCTATCATCATTGCTAGTCATTCTCATATCGACTATCGAGGCGACTCTATAGGTCCGCCTCCCTAGACGACTCGTGGGCAGCAAGCGCCCTATATGAATGTAAGTAGTGCGAAACCAGTTTCAAGGAGCATGCGCAGCACTGTTGTAAGAGTGGTGGCTGGTCGAGGAATGTTATTGGCTACGTCAAGTCAGATGGCCCACCACTCATCAGTCACCAATCGCAGGTTTCCATCTACCCCTGGTGCCCTGCCATTTACTCTGCGGCTATGGGACAAGGTAGCCGGTGCCTTCGACGAAAAATTTCTTACTCAACTTTGAAGGCGTTTTTCAAGGGATTAGTGGCAGATAAAGGGTCAAAATATTAAAATGGAAATTATAGAGAATTATACGAGGAATATTTTCATGCAAAAATATTTCCTGCTATAAGCAATATGTAGTTCTTTTGTAACAGGACAGAGAATGGGAGTTTATAAAGGACGCAAAATTTTCGTGAATTATCAAACATCCTGTAGGTACTCACTCAACTTGTGTGACTAACAAAATGTAATTACCGAGCATGCGTCAGTCAATATGCGGGTTAATTTTACCACTTCCTCAGCTCCCCGTCTGCTTCTCAGAATCATCTCCATTCACGCGAGAACATTAGTCACATGAAAATCAATTGGCGAAACGCTTTCACGCTTTAAAAATCATACTTTCGCACATGAACGAGATAAATTACGTAAATCGTATCTTCCTATATAGATATTAGATACTGGATATCCGAGCAATTCTCACAACAGAAAAAAACCGCATCGCGACGAACTAAGCCTACGCATCGACTACATAACCGTGTAATCAATCGAGGCGAAAATTAATTCGCCGCAACGTCGTTATAAATTTACGTGAACTGGAACGAGCACAGCGGTGGTAAACCGCGTTGCCAAAATTTACAAATTTTACGTGAACTTTACACATAATGCAGTCGGTGAACTGGCAAAGTCAAGGATTTCCATAACGTCGGCTAAATTTAGCCGAGGCGCACGTTAAAGCGACAACGACACTAGAAGATACCTCAGAAATTGCATCGCCATGACGACTTACCGTTGTATCGTGAATTCCACGTGATTACCAGCTCGCACGATTACGTCTTGAGCATCTTTATGTCGAACCTCCGACACTTCCTTGCCATTGACTCGGATTACCGCGTCGCCTACTTGCAGGCCGGCTTTTTCCGCCAAACTTCCGACGTTCACCTGAGTAAAAGTGATACGGTAATTAGAGACATGTCCGTGTAATGTCAAGGTCACGCATTTTACGCTACTTTGTCGATGCCGCGAACATAATTTGCATTATATTCGGTTAATTACATCTCTAAGGGGTAAACAGAATCGATACTATTTATACGCAATGATTACGAAGCGTGTAAGCGGCGATAATACTAAATGACCTTGAAAACTTCAACCCAAGGTCGTTGAAGTTTATAAGCAGCAAATGAGGATGGGGAAATGCTCGCGACGTGGTTGCAACGATGGCAACTTCAATTTGGAATGGTTTTTGCCAAAGTGGATGTATTCGTGAGTCATTTTCAACTCGATTTCTGCAATTTAAAGACTTAGGGTAGCTCCAAAGTGAATTTTCGTACGACAAAAATCACGCAAATTCTCCCAAAGAAGAATCAATGGGAAATGGCGTGTTTTCTACCAACGACGAGTAGTAAAAAGAGCGCTTCTGGCAAGTAACTTTCTTTAATAAAATTTTCAACGAAATTTCACCCAATAAATTTTCTATACGAACAAATCAAACTATCGAACTCGTACAAAATATTGTCTTCTAGTAACCTTGTTTACATCATAACGTGACCTTTAAAGATTACAATGGCAAACAAATTTCATAACGAAATCTATTTTAAAAAAAGCATAAATTGCCTTTAGACTTTCGTACGATTACAACTCGAAAAACATAAGATTCAACCTCGTGAAAACTAAAAACTGAAGGCATTCTCGGTATGTAATTGGGTCAAAATAAAAGAAATACGTACGTAGACGACGATATAATTTACATAATGGAAGAGTGACGGGCGCACGAATAAAATCAACAGGAAGGATAATCAAGGGTAAATTTGCAAAGCGGTAAAGAGAAAATTGGCAGTGTTTTTTTTGGCATATCGTACTAGCTGTAGCTACCGAACGAGGTATATGGCGTAGTATAACCCAAATTTGCATACTAAATATAGCGCGATATAAGATTCTTGTGGCGCTTTGTAATTTAAAAAAAAAAAAAGAAACAACTCCTGTAATCCATCGTATAAACGAATTTCGATCAATTAGTATAAAATGATTTTTACCTAAACATCGTCGTTTAACACATATGCTCATTTTATGACGGTTTCTTGGCAAATTACCTAAGATCGTAATGCTTACCGATGTTTCGTCCTAATAAACAGCGTAATATTTTGCGCACTGTTTTTTTTTCTCGTACCGCGTACCGATGATTTATTGGCTAGAATTTTCTAAGCCACTAAAATTCTACGAGTTACAAGCGTTCGTAAAACCAACTCGAAGTATCGTACGATCTTATGAATCATTAACTCCTACGAGATTATCGATCAATGACTATTTAAACAGGAAGAGATGCTAGATGACATCAACTTTCAACTGGTAAACCATTACGCACACGTAATTACCGTATTAACACATATTATAGAAAATTATCCCGTCGAAATCGTATAAAAAATAACGCGATATTTCACGTTCTTCGGTCATTTCCGTTTTATACGAACGGTCATTCATCCGGTTAATATTTCTGCAAACGTGATCAATTATAAGCGCGACTAATTCAGTTTTCTTTTTAATTTTTTTTTTTTTATAGCTTGATTAATCGCAATGATTCATTCGATACTTCCTCCCGTTTTCCGTTGATCTACTCAAGTAACGTTATATTTATGGAAATACTTTGGTTACCACTGAACATACCTCTTCGAAAATTGTTTGATTAGGTGATGACTGGTGGTAATTTTTTGCCAATAAATTAAAACCGAACAAGTATGGAATACATTAATTTACATACCAGATTGATTTTTCGAGTGAATCGACAAATTTTGGGATTTATTTTCGGAAAATACCTAAAAATTCTTTGAAATTTGAAAAAAATTTAATTTTTTAACTTGGTATAGATTTTTTGCTCGTAATTCCGAAATACGAGGAACCAATAAAATAGTATCATCGCCAATTTCAAAAAGATTTATAATTTTCATGGTGTTCAAATAAAACGTATCCAACGGATTTTTATTCAGAAAAATTACTACTTTTACACTACCTTTTTACCAAATTTTCGAAAATCTCATGTTCACCACCCCCCTCCCTCCTTATCCCATCAACGAGATGAAATTTCAGATTAGAAGAAAATCTGTATTTAAAAAAAATCATATTTAAATATTATAAAAAAATTAACGCATTACATGCTTATTTTAAAAAAATGTATAATATGACGTCGCATATTCCTACAGTGTTGCCAATTTATTAAAAATTTGCCAATAATTTATCAAAAATGAACAATTTTTGTGTAATTTTTCCAAAAATATTTTTTTAAATTTTATTCTTGCTATACTTTTTGACAAAATTCACTATTTTTCCACTAATTTCGTAAGCTATTTTTGAAATCACTACTTCTTCACTATTTTCACTACTTCCACTACCAGTTGATATCCTGAAATAAAAACCTAAATTATAGAATTATAGAATTTTTTTTTTAAGCAAAGACTTTATTACATAAATCGATATCCCAAGTAATTTAATCACTTGCACGACAAAAAAATCACCATTTTGGTAAACCATGATAACTCAACGCATCCAATAAGGTAATTTAACGACCACTGCGAATAAAATACTAGATCGAACTCGTAAAAAGTTCAACTTGATGGATAAAATTAAACATCGTGGGATTACGATGTGATTTTTTTACGATTGTAATTTTGAGAAGCCCTGATTTATTAAATAATTCAATAACGCGATTTGGCTACCATCGCAGACGATATTAACGTTAAATCCAACTCGTAAAGTTCGTTTGAATGAATTAAGAATTAAAATTGCAAGACTTGAAGGACATTTTGGCGTAATTACAATTTAGAAACCCTTGATTTTTTACTTTATATTTTCGATGTGGGGCATTTTAGTAACTATTTTATTGGTTTGCTGATGATTAAAAAATTTCCCGAAAATTATAGAATTTTCGAGGACCTTAAAAATATACGCTTTAATTTATACAAATAAAGCGAAAAAGGAGAATCTAGAACGATGCATGAGTTATCAGCTATGACCTAATAATTCCAACTTCGCAGAATTTCTTTTTTTAAACACAACGAATCGATTGCGAAAATTAAAATAAATTCTTATTTGCTAAGTAGAGTATAAATAAACCAAAGTTTTATAAATTTACGTGATGTAGTTGATAACTATGCGTATTATTTTGAAAAATCGATGATTTCATTGGCTTAAAAATTTCTCCGCCATGTTCAGACGCCTAAACGAAAAAGTGATCTCATTTCAAGTTATATTACAGAATTCAAGCAATCGATTAGGACATCGACATCATGCCGCAGAAATGGCGAATTCGTCATTTCGGAACGTGCTGAAAAATAATACAATTCCGAACTTATCAGCGAAGTGTGAATTATTTCTTATTTTCAACATTTCCAAGAACATCCTGATCGTGTGCATTGCCCGCTGAGACCAGAAAATTAACAAAATCCGCGTCGGTTTGATAACCCCTCGAATTTTTTCGCACATTCGCGAATCATTTTGGCATCACTGAATTTAGAATTTAAAACTCGATGAAAATAACTTCGCTACGCGATGGCAAGTGGGAATATCGTCTACGCGTAGGTAGAACCACAGTCTAAAGCTAGATTTAAAAAGCGCACCATATTTTCTCAAATTTCGCATAAACGCAAATGTTAACGACCCCTCCTACGAGAGGATTTTTTGGCATCGAAGTACATCGGCAGGTAAACAAGGTGAGATCGGCAGCGACTTGTATACGCATCGGAAGTGGTCCGAACGCAGATGATTACTTCATCGATATCTCCAGGCGATGGTTAAATCTTGGTCAAGGAAACGCGCACCGGTACACGTGACTATGTCATCATTAAATTTGAATGTTTATGAAGCGATTCGCGGAATTGCGTCGATCATCTCTTTATTTACCACTAGCCTAGATCTCGTATTGAGTTATGTAACCAAGTTCGCAGATCGGGTTATCGCGTATGAGTTTCATGTTATCACAGGTTTCGAACAGATGCTGAAAAGAAATTCTTTCTGCGTTCGTGTTTCGGTGATTTAGACATGAATGAGTAATACTTTCATCGCAGATGATTCTCTTCTGATGAACATGTCTCTAGATGTTTCTTCGCTGGTGCAAGATTTTCCACGATCTTCCGCTTAATGTTGTTTGTCCACGTGCAACACCAGCTACTTGTTTTCGTGCAAATCTTGTTTTTGTTCGCTAAAACAGTAGTAAGCATTTCCTTCCATACTTGGCTCCATAATCCTTGTTTGTTCCGCATTCCAGTCTACACTGCGGTAATGTGTATGTTCGCAGAAGTGAAACTTTTTTTGAAAACAATAAGTCGGAATATTTCTCGAAGTTATTTATTAGATTTGTGGTAAACTAGACTCGTTTATTTCGGTATATTACGTCTACGCTTATGCACGATTACAAAATGCAAATGAACGCAATCCTAAGTAAAAGCCAATTCGTAACTGTTCCGAAGATAAAAAAAATAACAATACAACTTTCACCACAAGACGACTAAGTTCAAACCGTAATATAAGTTAGAGCATTATCGTATTTTTAATGTTTATTCGTACCAAGGACAGGTGCGATAAACAATAGAAATTTTACGCATTTGATAAACGTCAAAGAACGATGGTTCAAATTGAGAGAAAAATACTCGTACTTTTACAATAACCAAATAGTCACGAACTACGTACATCAGCACGATGCAAATCGAAGGTTATGAAATAATTTATGCATTTCTGTATTTCAACGCGTAACATCGTACACCTTCGAGGGGTGCAAACGTCAAATTAATGAGACATTTCAAGAGTAGAAACCATTACAGACTTACTTTTTGTATCAGCAGCGGCGTACCGAAATCTTTTCCTCCTTGAAGTCGAAAACCCCACGATATCGAAGAGTCGTTTCTCGCCAATCTAAGGGTGAGCAATTGAGCCATTTAATTGGTAAATTCGATCGGATAATTACTAAAAGTTCACTTTTTCTTTCTGCCGACACACCGAATATCGAAGCACCGAACACGCGGGAAAACAAACAAAATTCGTAGATCACACGGGTACCGCTTGTTTATTGCAGAAAAATACATTTAAACGTTAAACATTTAAAAAGTGTTATCATTATTCTCCCACACAGCGAAAAGTTATTTTTGATTTCTTTAACACTCTAAAGCATAGTGCGCGTATAACTTTCTTGCAATAATTCTCTGCGCATATCTTCTTACACTAAATTTAAAATTTACTCAAGCTGCTGAATCAACGCGTAAATTCCCGCCACGATTTTTTAAAGCACAGCTCAGATATTACGGAATATTCATCTTTCATGGTTTCATTTATGACGCAGTGTTACTTTTTGCAATAATTTAAATGTCATGAAATAAAATATTAGTTCTTAAATCTATTTTTTTTTACTTTTTCTTAAATTTTTAGTAAATAAAATGTCTTTGACATGTTATTTAAAAAGTCAAAAAATCTTAGAATACTTTTATTTCTAAATAGCTTTCTAATAAATTAACTGTTATTGAAATACGGAAGAAAATTAAATTTCATATTGGATAACACTGTTGTTTTCGAGCTTATGCTGATAAGGCGACAAATTTAGAAATAGTGATAAAGATCTACTACGAAATTTTATTTCAAATTTTTTAAACATAACATCTAACTTTTTCGATAAATCACACCATACTCTTGAAAATGGCCGAAGCTGGAAACCCAGATAATTCTGAAACGGAGGGAGTTACGGATTCACCCAAGAAAGGTAAAATAGTTGGAAAATTCTCCTCTCGAAGTCTAAATGTTCTACCTATACGTAACAATTATATTTGTTCAGGACCGACATTGTCTACGAGTACCAGCAGTTTCGAGCCGTTAGATCCCCATGACCCTAATTTAAGTCGCTTAGCCAATAACCTATTCGAAAAAACGTCAGAGTATTTACTGCTCGAATTGAATTCAACGCAGGTTCATAAATCATTCTCATCTATTCACTTGTTGATGGAATTTATATGCTACAATTTGTTTCAGGAGGATTACGTATTACTCGAAAACATGAATAATATCACCGCAACCAAGTATTCAGATATGAGACAGATTGCCTCTAAGGTTTCCAAACAAGTTCAAGATTTAAATACTAAATGTATGATCACCTGTCTTGGTACTTAATTTTTGTACTTGAAAGTTGAATATTTTATTTCTTTTAGACGAAAACTTGTCTCCTTTACTTGAAATCATTCCACAATTGCAAAGCAACATAACTAAGTTGGAAGAAGCAGCTTATAAATTGGACGCATACACGAAGAAATTGGAAGAAAGGTATAAAATTTTAGAAAAGCGGTATAATACTGCAGTTAATTAAGCCATTTTTTATTCGATTGTATATTTGTTTTTGTTTTCTAATTTTTTATAAATAATGCTTATTAGTATTTTATTCCTCGCTGAAATATTTATTACCATTTTCTGACTTCTGTTATAAATCTGATTCATTTTCCTTTTCAGTAGTTTCCTCTTCTTTCTGTAATAATCAAGAGAGTATTAAAATTTGAAATGGTGAATCATAAGAAGTGCTATTTACTTACAGCAATTCTTCTGTTTGCCAAATTCGCACAATAAAAATGTCTGGCACTTATCTGTAATTAGATTAGATAATGTGATCGCAAAAAACAACAAAAATTAAATACCAAATCTTTACCACATACCGGAGACTGGTAGTAATCTTGTAACGAAGGGATAGTATCTCTTTCTTGTAAGCCTGCTTGCTTATTCTCGATATTATGTATCAATTTGTATACAGCTGAATTTGACAAGTCAAATTTCGGTGGTTCGTATTTTCGAAAATTCACTCTAGCAATATTTTTTCATTAATATACGAATTGTTATTAAAATTTTTTCAGTAACATCAACAAAATATCTTACCCCACCGTTGAACCTACTAATACTTCAGCTTGTGATATTAAAGTTTCAGCGATGAATTCTTCATTGTAGGCATCTTTGGGTTTCCTCCAAATTCTACCTCCTGGTAAAACGACAGGCCTTGGCAAAGGAGTTAACGGACAACCAGGACGTCGTTTGGGGGGTTCTTCTTCCTGCGTTTGAAATTGAAAAAAGAATCATTTGTTACATGTACGTAAAACAATTTTTTTGAAGTCGCGCGAAGTACCTCAGAAACTTTAATATTTTCAGATGAAATCTCCTCATCGCGATTACTTTCGGTAGGTGATGTAGATTCAATATTTTGAAAATCATCCTCGTCACCATCTCTTTGAGACATTTCGTCAATATTTTCGATTTCGCTAAAATTTTCATCGATTTCTACATTTTCATCAGATTCATTACACTTTTCCAATGCTTCTGGTTCGTATTCGTTGTCGTGAGTAGAAGCGGTATAGTCATTGAGATTATTTTCTACTGATGAATTATCCTAAACAAAAGAATACATTGAAACGTGTAACGATTCCACTTTTATAAATATCATAAACCAAAAATACCGAACTTTTAGCTGGGTTAATTGATTGATTTGATTTTGAATGGCGGTTAACTGCGACTGTATCAATGATGGTAATTGTTCCAATGAATTTAAAGTATTCTTAATAATATCAAGTTGCACTTCAAATTCAGTTTTTGGAACGTCTGATATAGCACTTTCCTCTTTCTTTTTGACATTCTGCAAAAATAAATTCCATTTGAGAAGGACGTAGATTAGATACCTCAGTGACGTATATTTTTTTGATATTCGAAAATTGAACGAAAAAATTCCAATAAAATTACGAGCCTGATCTTACATCATGTTTTTGATCATCTGTTTGTTCATCTTGCGTGGTTACTTCATTATATATTTCTTTTATTGGATCATGTTCATCTTTGTCTTTGGTATCTTCTTCCACAACATCTTCCGTTGCGTTTGTCAAAGTAACTTCACTAGCTTCCGATTTCTCTTCGTTTGTTTTTTGGGTCTCATCAACGTGCTGAGTATTCGTGGACTCCGTATTGTCGATTTCATCAGTTGTATTTAATTGCTATAAATCGACTCTTTCTTAAAAAATTGTTCTGAGAAACATGTCTCAAGAAACACTATGTATTATAAATATGGTTTACCTCTTTAAGGAGTGAATCAGAATCAGGTTGCGGCTTGGGTTTTGGTTGCGGAACAGGTCTATCGGGAGGAGCTAGAAAAGTTGAAAATCTTTTATTAGGACACTTCTTAAGTTGTTCTTTTTCCGAAAGTTCTTTATAAACTTGTTCTTCTTGTAAAACCTAAAAAATCACGTTCGCAAACGTGAAGAGCATTAGGAGGTAATAATCAGTTAGATGTTAAATTAATAATTCATTCTATCTACTTGAAACACTGCTGAATCTTTAATAAATTCGCATTTAGGAATGAATCGTTTAAAGTTCACTCTGCAATAATAAAGTTAGCAAGTACAAATAAAGAAGTACTATTGTTTTCATTAAGTTTCAATCATCGTTATCACATTACCCGATAACATTTTTGCCTTTTTCTTCGATAACTTCAGCATTTTCCAGTAACATTTGATTGATTTCCTCTTCGGTTGGTTCGTGAAATTCCTGATATTCGTCGTCGCTGTGCTGATCTAATGCAAAAAGTAAGTTTCAAAATTCATTCGTCACTAAGTTTCAAATCATGTAAAATTCACCTTCGTTTAATATTGAGACTAGTTACCTAAAAACTCGAACGAATCGTCTTCGTATAACGAATAAACACTTTCCGCGGAAACCGTCGACGTGGCTTTTTTTCTTTCATAATTACAATTAGGTAATATCGGGGTCTAGATCAAATTGACAGTTTATGAAAGCTGCATAAATAAAACAAGTCGATAATTTTTTCATATTTTTGAAGATCCATACTAACCATTCCACGAACAGGAGTTAAAGCTGGAGGAATTGCTGGACTACTGCCTCTATTAAATTATTCGCAAAATTTCGATTAAAATGAGCACGTCTGTCATAAAAATACCATAACTTCTACCTTAAGACAATGAACTTCAAGAAATTTCCGCAATCCGCTATAAATCTTTGAGCTTCACTATGACAAAGGTTATTAGTCTTATGGTTATTAATTTCTGTAATTATATCGCCTACTTTTAGTCCTCTGTTTTCGGCAATACTTTGACCATGTATCTGGTGACAAAAAGTTCGCGATAAGACGATCATTTTAACGGTCAAAAAGTTTTTTCAACTTACTCGAGCGACGGTTAACGGACTATTAAAATCCCTTCCACCAGTTAATCGAAATCCCCAAGGTATTTTATTATCATCTCGAACTAATAGTATTTCTTCGGTCATCTATATAAAATACATCGTTAACATTGACATTTACGCAATGACCCCCTGGATAAATGCAGTTTCTAATTTCTCTTACCTTTTCGATTCAGAGGGTACTTCACATTCGAAAATACTTCAAAAAATGTTCAGACTTTGAGCGAAATTCCAAGTCAACTGAAATACTCAAATACGTAGCAAAACGACAAATCGAAAAAAGAATCGACGAGCAAAATGTTTCAAAAGATAACTAACAAAATAACTTGGCTCTTGTTCAACTTGCTATCGGTAATTGAAGCTCTGATCTATTTTCCTAATTACACTTCAATACAAGATTAATTCTTTACGGTCGCGTTGATTGAACTGTAATAAATTTATCGTGAATTTTCAAACCAACAAGTCTATTATAATGAAAAAAGGAAAGAAAAAACATAACTTTATTGCTACAAAAACAAAGTGGTATCACTTGAAAACAAAAACGAAAAAAAATTCTTAAACTAAATCACAGTTTCATAAACCCATGAAAAAATTAAAACAAAAAATTTCCAAGTGAACATCACCACGAGTAACTACGTAATTATGTAATTTAAAAATTATATGTAGACGAAATAGACTTTAAAAAAGTGATTCTGAAATGAAGAAAATCATTGGTATAAAATATAATACAGATAAAAATTAAGCTTCAGTTTCTACCAACTGTTTAATTAATCACCAGCGAGAAAATTTTACGAGTCAATTATATGGAGGATATGGCCATAGTGAAGGGTGTTGAGGTTGTAAAGGTGGTTGAAAATATAGATTTACTTGAGAAAATACAGCAGCATTTTGTACCACTGGATTGAACTGAAACAAAATTATTCGTAATTATCGATTGGTTATTAGGAATAATGATAACAATTAGTTTCGGATATAATCCACCACTCGAAAATCACGAAATGGGGCGTAAATAATTGATTAATTAATATTCAAATAACAAAAAAAAGATGAACGTTTATCTTTCTAAAGAAAATTTTCCATTGAAATGAATTCATTATGGTTTGGATTACGTTGTTTGAGATTACAGGATAAGCAATCAGTTGTTAAAAAACCCTAAGATCAGTACAATGAAATGTATAAATGTAAATTAGATTTGATAAATTGGGCGTGTAACTATAAAAAAATCGAATATGAATTTGGCTTACACAAAAATTGGGAAATTATAGTGATGCGAATAAATACACCGACGAAACTTACGACATATAAGGGAAACTATGCAATCGAACGGTTATAAGCCAACCATTTAAAGTTGAAAAGTAATAAATAAAACCGGTGAATAATTACCGTCAATCCGACTCCGGGATCAGTAAAATCAGAACAAAAACTGTAGGTTTGATGAAATGTAGTAGTATTATGAATATTTGTTGATTGAAAGTTTGAACAGGCTAAGGCAGGACTTCTCTACAAATAATACTTCTAATTTGAATAAAAAATAATCACTATAAAGCGTTTCAAGCAAAATAATCGAATAACAAAAAGCGTTAAGTGAACCCACAACTAATAGATGCTTTTACCAGTTTATTAGCATTCATATCGGAGCTAACTCCGATAGGTGAACTTCCAGACCCACTATCAATGTTAATAGGTGAAGTTTGTATCTACAAAAAGAAGGTAGCGTTTTGGATGAAGTTAATTGTTAAGGATGTTCTGAAGCGATATTTCATAAATTTGAGCTTTTTACCGTCAAGTCAACATCATCGATAATACGACTAGGAGCACTAAATTTCAAAGTGTCATCTGCGTTGATTATATTCTATAAAAATAAGTACAAAAAATATTAAAATATACCGTGTAGACATCATTAAATCTCGGTTAAAATTGCGATTTGAAATTTCTGACCAGTCGTTGCAGCTCCCAACTTACCTTATTCTCGGTGTTAACTTGGAGCAGAGATTTTACAGCGGACTCATTTTCTTTGCGTAGTAATTGGCGCATTTTTTCAAGAGGACTGCATTTCCTAGCACTGCTTGAGAAAAAAATACCAGAGTTATCAAATTCTAAATGATCAAGTTGTACATCGAATTGAAGGTGAAATAAGAAAACTGCGGTATACTGTCAAAAGAATTAATCTCTAAATTGATTGTATTTCATCTTTTACACAAATAATTTTCAATAAACATTTCAACTTTCAAAGAAACTAAAAAAAAAATTTTTTTAATTATATCATTCGTGCGCAAAAAAAACAAAATCTGAATAAGAACTTTTTAAAAAATAATAAAATAAAAATCAGTTATATGTAATCTAGAATTACATACCGTACAGAATTTCCTGATGATTTCGAAGAGGATCTTCTACGTCTGACAGATGAACTTCTCCGTCGGGAAATACTTCTATAGGAGCTGCCGCTCCTTCGTCGGGATTCCCCAGTAAAACGACTACCACTTCTTCGTCGAGATTTACTTCTATCACGAGTACGACTTCTACGTCGCAAGGAACTTCTACGAACACTACGGCTTTGATTTTGGTAACGAGAAAGAGATCTTCTGGGAGATCTACAGTAACTACGAGACCGACTCCTTCGGTATTTGTCATTTCTTCTGCCCAGACTTATCGGTGACGGCGATCGACGTCTACTTTTAGAGCGAATTTCTCTATATCTTATATCTTCATCATCAGAATCCTGCTGCGATGTTCTTCTATAAATTTCATCTTCGGTAGAGTTGATTATCTTTTTGAATTTTTTACTACGACTCGATTCAGCGGAATCGGATGATCTAGAATAGATTTTTTTATAGTTGTTTGATTTTAAAGTGCTTTCAATAGACTTAGGACTAGTCATCGATTCGACGGATTCCGATCTATTACGCCATTTACTAATAGGATCAAAATTTTTGTGCAGTCTTTCAGGCCTATTGTCCATGTCATCAGAATTTTGAATTTCGTTTTGAAGAGAATGGGTTTCAAGATTTACCTGGATGTGACCTATTACTGAAGTAATTCTTCGATAATTGTTGATATCTAGAGGGGCATCACATTGAACACCAGGTATAAACTCCGAATTAGAAATTTTTTCCAAACTTGGAGATTTTGCGGCACTCTTACGAGATTTTTTCTTTTTTTTCCTTCTCTTTTTTCTTTTTCTTTTTCTTTTCAACAATGCGCGGCGTATTTCTTTAATTTCTCTCAATAAGGATTCCTCCGTTCGTTCTAGAAGGGAAGTTTCTTCTTCGCTTAGATTCTCGGTTAAATCTATGAAACCATTTAGTCTGTGAGCCGACGGTTGAATATGCTCAATAATATCGCAATCCGAAGACGACTCGTCTTCTTTATTCTGCGAATCGATTTTTTCAGCAACAAGACTAACATTTATTTCAGCTATGTCGGAATTGTCTGATAACACGGTGTCCATATTTTTTCCAACTTCGTCATTTTGCTCAATAATAACATCGCTATCAAAGTTTTTATCCAAAGAGACTACCTTAAAAACTTGTGATTGTATTTCAGCTATGTTGGAATGGTCTGAAAGCACAGTATCTATGTTTTTCCTAGCTTCATCATTTGGCTCTATGATAACATCGCTATCAGAGTTTCTATCCATAGAGCATATCTTCAAAATGTGTATTTCATCATCGTCTTTTTGGAAACGTGATGGTGTAACGTCGGGAGTAGATTGTCTCGAAAGCGTAGAGGCAGTAGGTGATATAGGAAAAACCATTACAATCGAGTCATCTGAATCTTTCTGAATTTCATCAACTTGAACAGGCACAGAATCAGGAATTTCGTGTTCTTCAGGTCTTCTGGATACTTCATTTTCCTCCGGTGAAGTTGACTTATTGGGGTTGTCATGTTCTAATATAACATTACCCACCGGCATATCTAATCAAGCAAAAATTAGGCGGGAAATGCGAAAAGAATTATATGCATCGCGCAACAGGTGCTAGGAAACCTTTCACACCATCCGACCATTATATGCTCACCTTGCTCATCGGGAGGTAGAAAACATTTTTCTATGCCACTTAGAGAATCTAGTAACTCAGCTAGAGCTGCTTCGTCGTCATCTTCTTCACTAGATACAGAGATATCCATGTCCATCGGCTGCGCAATTTGATGTACACATGCAAAAGTAAATTTTGGTTAATGAAAGGGATCGACGAAACTGCTGTAGGAGCTTTCATGATATATGACTTATTTTAAATATAAAAGCCATAAATTGAATTACCTTCATCTTTTCTAGTATAAATTAACACTTTATAGAAACCTTCACAGAAATTTCGTCATTTTCCACTTGAAAAGATTGGAGTCATCTAATTTTTTATGGCACTGATGTGTTTCGAGTACATACATTTAAAATTTTAATATGAATTCCGACGACTAATAATTAAATTACACATCTACAAATGAACACGTTTGATTATGAAATGAAATCAAAATTTTTACTCCATTTTATCAATTTTTTTTGATCGAATAAAATTTTTTTTTCGAATTTCTCATTTTCTAAGCAATGGAAAAGTAATGATCAGGGAAAATCGTTCTATTTATGTTTAGTTCTAAAAGTTTCTAAGCGGTTCTTAAGAATTGAACGGTTTTGATAATTGAACGAACGATTTGATTTAAAAGAAAGAGCGTGTTAGATTTTTGTAAGTATAGCAATACCAAGAACACAACAGCTGAATCGCCTCCTTTACTTCTCCGCAACACTTCTCACCCTAAAATTATATTCGAAATGAACACATGATGTTTTCACTTTGTGGTTGTTTAATGTTGTCAAGGAGTTGAAATGAAAGTTGTAATAGGAAGCGGAAGGGTGATTTAAGTGAAAGTTCTATAGATTCATTGGTTCCTGCTCAGGAAGTATTTCGGTGGTAGGGATATAAATAATTTGTAAAAAGGTAACTACTTTTTTAAATTTCAGTATGCATTTACAAAAGCTTCTATTCAGCTTCTATGTAATATTTCACTTTCTGGTAAAAATGAATGTAGTAATATTAGGAGCCGGAATCGGTGCTATTATATTAAGCATTTTATGGGCGATTGCACTTTTATTGTGTTTTATATCCTTGCGCACTAAATATAATTTAGGCCCGTTGGCTATTTCAGTGACGATCGTTATAACAATAATTCTTCTTTCTGTTCCCAGAAAAAGTGATATAATTCAGTCGTTGGTACCGGGTGAAAAAGTAAGCGCGTTTTTTTATTTTTCAATCAATATACCCATGTAGTTTACTCATTTTCTTTAGATTCTAGATCCATTATTCGTTTGGCGAACTTCTGTGCTTCTATTTCTGGGAATATGTTCAACATCCAGCACAATATTTCTAGTCATGTCGAACGTAATGGAAGTGAAACAAGCTAAACCTATTAAATCTTGGTACTTAAAATCGTGATCGAAAACATTAAAATGAGAAATGTGTTGATATCGAATTTGAAGCTGTTCAAGCACAATATACGACACTTCACACAAACAGCCGTCAGTAAGAAGTACTTTGTGGTAAAAGATCGCGAAGATTTTGTTAAAAACGTGATGAACAGTAACTTACCCGTTATCGTCAATTTTCACGCTGAATGGTGCGATCCCTGTCACGCGTTAACTCCTAAATTAATTGAACTAATCAAAGATTCTGAAGATATTGTATTGGCTGAAGTTGACATCGAAAAAAATGCCGAATTAGTTCACACTTTTGAAGTAAAAGCCGTCCCTGCTGTTTTAGGTATAAAAAATGGTATCGTAGTTGATAAATTTATTGGCGTAGCTGATAAAGCCACCATTAACAAATTGATTCAAAATTTACAACAAAATCCGTCTCAATCTTAACGTTCTTAATATTTTTGATCTTCGGATTATTTATAAATTAGTTAATTTAAGTCAATTTGATTTCTACGAGTCAAATTTTTAGAAGTAGCTTTTAACGTGGAAATTGGTTATTGGGTATTTTGTGTTCTTTGCAACGAAGAGGATCAACTTAAGTTTACTTTTCTATTTCATTTCTTTGTATTATGATAACATTTACCAATTTTTATTAATTTATTATTTCTTTGAAATCTGTTTTATCTATGACATACCTTCTGTAATCTGTACCATATTGATATAGCATTAAGTTACTATCTAGTCAAAAGTAAATGTTATGATTTGCATACGAATGAGTTATAATTACGAGTATAATTATTATGTCCAAGTAGGTAAATGATATTGATATTTTGCATTTTCAAAGGTTATCACGTGTCATATTCCTACTCGTATATTTTTCCTCTTTATCATGAATAGTTGAATTAAATTTTACAAATTACGATGCCTGTTTTTTTTTTTAAATTATTGTTGAATTTTGTCACACATTTTAACATTTTGAATATCATTTGTCATGTTCCATAAAATTTATGGAAAAATGTCTCGTGAATATTCAAATAAACGTTTGCTTATTACCGAAGAGTGGGAGGTAAATTAAGGTCAAATATGTTGAAAAATCTAGATTTTAAACGATTAACATTTTTTATTGGTCGTTGTTTTGATGTGTGGTATTTTTCTTTTAAGCGAAAAATTCACTGAAATTGGTATCTACCGAAAAAAAAACACGAGGTTCGAGTTATCTTGAACTTTTGAAAAAAAATTAACACTAATTTTAAAAAAACTTATATCGCCTGAAAACAGCTAAAAAAGAGAATTACTCCGTGTCGTTAATTTTTCTTGGAAGTTCAAGGGAAAAATAGAGACCTCCGCGAAAGTAAATTTCAACGCGATTCGAATTTGAAAATAAACACAAATAAGCTACAAATTGAAAATATTCCCAAAGAAATTTTTCCGCGGTTTTTCGATATACGAACTTACGAACGCGACTGGGAGCAAATTATTGCTTTAGCTAATGGGCAGTAGTAGGGATGTGAAAAAACCTGTTATACCGCAATATCTGCATGCTTGTGTTTAAAAATCTGTCCATCTTCAACAGTTCGTAACGTCAACTGGCTTGTGTATGTCGCGTCGGTAGAGCTTTTCGCCTTTTCAAAAACTCGCACAATGTTTTCGAAAAAACATTCTTACCAAATTCTTTTTGCTTCGAATAATCTCGCAAGTCGTAAAAATTTTAGTAATGTAACGAAACTAACTGTACCTCGTCTAAAAATTATTTCGTGTAATGGTAAGAGATTTTTACAAAATGAAAATTTTACAAGTTACGTGTTATGTACGACCCTCCATAAGAGACATTTTGCCAGCGAAAATATCGTAGAATCAAAATTCGGATCGGCTACAATACCAGATGTAAATCTGCCTCAATATATTTGGAAGGATAGCGACAGATATCCAGACAAACCGATGATAGTAAGTACTGATAACGTTAGTAGCTTAAATAAGACTGCTGTATTTTTGAGAATAACTATGTAGGACATTCTATTTATAAAACAAGCCTATTCGCGAAAATTATTTACTTTCGGTGACGAGATAGTTTTATAATGAATAGGTGATTAATTTATCTGAAATTCCTATCTGTAAGATTACCACAGTGATAAGGCTGAAAACATACTGTTTATCCAAGTGTATTTGTAATTTCCGTATACCGGATGTGATTTTCAGCTCGATGTGGCAACTGGCGACCAAGTCGCCTATATAATTCAAAATCGATATGCTTTCGAAAGCTTTACGACGGTGCTCATTTATAGGATTATGGAGCAGCGGTTACACGACGAAAAAATACATTTTCGAATCGATATTTTACACAGATGCATCGTATCTGTTTGGCCTAATCGGAAATCTGTGTTGAGAATTTATACAATGTTATAATTATATTATTCTTTCATGCGATTACATTGTAATTCGATGACGTGCAATGGACAAGTACGTTATCCAAAAATAAACACGCGATATTGTTTTCCATCTTTCGACGTCAAATAATGCTGGAAATCATTCGGATGAAAGATCTGACAGAATAGAATACACAAAATCGCAGTTTTGGGCTTTGTGGGGTAGCAGGGTTGCTTGTTTTTTTGTTCTTATCAGAAAAGGGATGATTTTTCGATTTTTTTGAATCATTGGATCGCTAATGAAATTTTAAAAATTTAACGCAATTTTGAAACGTTTGCATAATTAATCGATGGAAAATTGAAATTAATTTGCGTTCCAAATCGAGAATACGCGTAAATAACGAATTAACGAAACTCATCCGATTGAAGTCTACTATAAAAAAAAATACTTTGAATTCGATTTGTTCTATTCAACCAATGAGTGTTCTGGTGAAAATCGTGATGATTATTCGCCATTATACTTGGTAGTGAAAAAAGGAATGAAAAATCGAATACACGTGTAATTCTCACGATAATTGTTGTAGTATTTCCGCGTATGCAAATTATCGATCTTTTAAATTGATGAATTATCTTTACAAAAGTTCAATAAACCGAATACTTATAAAGTTGATTTCGAACTTGACAATTGTTTATTCGCGCTGTTTAATTAATAGGAAAAACCTTGACTTGATAATGTTGATAATGACTTGAAAAATCACCAGAATGACATTGTTCGCCATTAATAAGTCATTAACACTTTCATGCGGCGATGATTTGTTTATCTTGTTTGTACGATTGTACTTTTTCCCAAATAGAAAGTGATTAAACATTGCAATTGGATATCTAATACTTCTCGAATTAATTTTCTATTCGACAAATCGCTGTTGTAATTTTGCGACAAATTTCCATGTCGATAAAGTTGATTATTAGCCGATGATGAGATGAAAAATTTACGTTTCGTTTTCAAAAACGTATCAATTTCCACGGCCATAAAATCAATTGCCAAGTTTATATAATTAGTCAACTTATCCCGTTGGTGAGATGTTTGTTTATCGAGATGAATCTAAAATGATAATTTTACAAATTAACAAACGTTCATTTGTACATCTTTCCATTGTTTAGATGTCGAGTTGTTTAAGCGCATAAAACACCAGTAATGAGTGAATAATTGGCCCAATGAACGAATTACCAAGTGTAACTTAAAAAACCATGTTACCAATGTGGGTACCTATTTTTAAAAGACAAAATATCTAGAGGAACTCGTGATGTTTAATCAACACCCATACCAAAAATCATTCGAGACATGCAGACATAACACCAATTAATTAATATTGTTTTTGAACTTGAGCAGCTTATCTCGACGTCTCTGGTGATATTCGTCGAATTTTTTCATTTTTAAAGTTGATGGCGTACTAGAGTAAAAGGTACAAAATACCTAATTTTAGATTAGCCTGATATGTCAATATTTGATGGAGATGTACGTTGATTAGTATAGTGTATAGATATATTTCAAATTGAGTGTGAAAACTTTCGAACAAGATTACATTTCGTGTAGAAGGTTCGTTATCTGGTTCGCTTAAATATATGAACTTTAATTTATTGCTTGAGTTGTGAAAGTTACGGTTTATTTTGCTATCGATAATGAAGCCTAGAATTTCGAAAATCAAAAATAACATTTTTCCGATGAAAATACTGTATATTCGAGTATTCGTAGGATAAATTCGTCCATCGAAAAGGTTCCGTAACGTAGGTAAGGTACGAACGAGTAGTAGTTGGCGTCGAGCAACGCAGGCATTTCCTCGACTGCATTCGTAATTTTTCCTTCCGATATTAATTTAAATAATTGTCGTACTGGTATTTTGCAGACATGCGGAATGACCGGAAGATCATATACATACAAGCAAGGTCGTCTGAACAGTTCATTATTCGCAAAAGCTTTGATATCGGAATTGAAATTGAAAAAAGGAGACGTAGTCGGATTGCTACTACCGAATATACCAGAATACGTATTTGCCATACACGGAGCCATGGAAGCTGGAATGATAGTGACATTTGTGAATCCGTTGTACACTCCGAGTTAGTATTTTATTTTTCACTTAATTCATTGACAACTACCGTATTTACGCTTTCCACTTGAACTCGTAAAGAAAGAAAATATCAACGAAAACGAATAAGCGCTGATAAGCGTAGCTTTTATTACCACAGAAAGTGCTTATGTTTAGTATCTTATCAAATTGTCGTCTTCGTCGGTTTCGTAAACGTTTTAATATGTCAAAACCTTATCAAATAATACTCGGGAGATAAAATGCATTAATGCAAACAATATTATTGACCCCTGGAAAAAAAACTACGAGAAAAAATTGACCTTAATTTTCAACTTGCGAGAATTATTACAAAACGACACCCATATATTTCTCCACGTCCGGTTTTATACACTTTGCTATGAATCGCGTTAGTTCTGCGTCATTTTTGAATTATGCATAAACGCGAACATCTTCCTAAAGTACGTAAGTCTAAGTACCTAAGTATGTGCTTGTCAAATACCTAGAACTACTCGAAGTTCATTTACTGATAGGTACTTCAGATTAATCATCGGTTAAGCTTACGATAACATCGAAAATTAAGATATCATTATTTATTTTAACAAATTACGTTCGAGATAAATTTGCGAATACAATGAAATGTAAATTACGTGCATTTTCTGTGGGGAAAAAAGGTCAAAGTCGAATTTTGAAAAATTCATGTCGACTTTGTAATTGTTGTAGCGTAGCTGTACTCAATTTACTTTAGAAAAAAATAGATTACGGAAGTTGACGACTTTTCCGAGTAATGCAGTCAATTTTGTTGCAAAATAACACTTGCATGTATTTTCGAGAAAACCGGTTTAATCGAAAAAATACCTTAGTACAAAATTAAAGCTCTTTAAATTCTCTTAAGTTTAAATTCCTGAACAATTAGCATCACTCGACGCGTTTGTGATAAAAAAATTTTTTCTTCAAATTTTTAGGAAAAATGACTCGAATATAGTTTTTTGTTTTAGAGAAAAATCGATTTCATCAAGAAAATAGACTAAATGAAAATTAAAATTTACAAAATTATCTAAAAAATCGCCTAAAGAAAATTTGAGGTTATTTTACTTTTTAAGCAGTAAATCGATAATATGCAGGATTTTTTGAGCTTGTGTAATTTATTACGGTCTTTGTAGAGAATTTAAAGGACTCCGCGACCAATTTTCCGTAATATCATCTTTTGTTGAATTAGAAACTGAATAATACCAGAGTGATTAAGAAAATGAACCTTGCCGGATTGTAGCTTTAAAACTAAGCACGCGGCCTTGAATTTTTATTAACGTTTTTTGTGGGAAATTTTGTGAACTTTAATTTTTATCTAATCCAGTAGTTTTTCGATAAAGCCCCGTTTTTCTGTGTTAGAAACAAAAAACTAGATTACAGTCATTTTCGTTTAAAAATTAGAAATGGAAATTTTTCCAAGTCCAGCACGAGACGGTCATACGTACATTAAATGACCATCGTTGTGGGATTCGTTTTGTGGGGAATTGACAAGCTTCAATTTCGAATTGGTATTTTTCTCATCAAACTGGATTTTACAATAGGGCCTGATTTTCGATTTTTTT
>QBDW01000434.1:0-75880 GCA_003261595.1 Maconellicoccus hirsutus | reverse complement strand
AGGCCATTAGCACTTTGGAAAATAAACACGTTTTTTGAATTCACTTTACATAACTTAAAAAAAAATATGTATGTGAGGTTGTGAGAAGAGGAAGTGGGGGGGGGGAATTATATAATTTGTTTGCTTCTTTCGTTAAAGATGAGACCATTTTCAAAAAGAATTTTGCAATTATTAATTAGTTGTAAAATTCCCTTCAAATTTTTTTCAATTTTCTGTATAAATTTTGGCATAATTTGACTTCATAAAAATTTGACGAATTTTCAAGAAATTCAACCCCATGAAATATGCGTAATCGCAGACTTTTCAAATAATTTTTTATTTATTTTCATTTTTATCGTGAAAAAATCTTATTTTTTATGAAGCTGGCGTTGATGATTATGACGCTGCTGCTGCTGCAGCTATTAATGTCTTGTCTCAAAATATTTAAAAATATTCCTTTCTTGAATTTTTCAATTGCTCGAATAATTCAACGGAAAATTCAAAAGTAATGAAATATCAAATACAAATATTGTGCATAATTATGAAATTTGCTGGAAAAAATGAAGCGAAACGATAAAATAGTATTTTTCTTTAGTTCTGTAGTTTTTACAAAAAAAAATTGAAATCGCGAATTGTTTGAAGATTCATAAAAACGAATTTAATATCAGAAAAGAACGTGTTAAAATCACATCCATTCTTTTCACCCCCTCTCCCTCTCACCGTCGCTCATCTTTAAATTCTGCACCGAATTTAGAAATCATTCTTCGAAAAAAATAAAGCCACGATAAATTGAAAATAAATCCGTCGTCAACGAAGTACATCTTGAGGATGTTTAGTTACACAACGTTTTTTTTTTTTTTTTTTTTTACAAAAAACGTGTCGTAAATAAATGTAAACAATTGGGACACTTTTGCTCTTTTTTTTGCGCTACTTCTTTGGCGAAGTATCTTTGTGGGCGGGACGAAGAAATCTATCAAAGGAGAAATATTATTCAGTCGACAACATTGTTTACAAAATATTCGTACCGAGTCGTATGGCTATTTTCCAAAAAGGCCAATGTCGATGATTCGTGTAAATAACGGGCGAAAAAGCATCGCGATGGAGGAAGAACGGGGGGTAAAGAGAACAAACCGATGATGGAAACGTGAAAAAAAAACCTATGGATTAAACGCGAGTACGTATTTTGAAAGAGAAAAAAAGACCAACGATGTATCGTTTTGCGTTAAGTATCGTGAAATGTAGAGCAAAAAGCTACTTCGGAAGAAGAAAGGATTTCGAAATGGCGCATTTCAATTACGCGAGCACGTAATTGTTGAACGTTTCATTGTGCATAGGTTTTAAATGGTGTAAAAAACGCGTTTTCATTCGAGGACAAAGAGTAATCGTTTTGTTTATCCTGGATACGTGCGCGATGATGGAGACAAGTCAGCTCGAAAATATGAACGGAGAAGATGGAAATATGAACCGGACGCGGGGACGGTTGAATTGCGCCAATTACGAAGATTCGTGGTTCGGTTACAATTGTAATTTAAATCGAATAGAGGATTTGTAGATTTACGATCTTCGGTTTCCTGCCCATACCGGTTGATTTAATTAATCGAACGAGATGCAGAAAGCCGAACAGGGTGTCAAGTGGGAAACTTGTTGCCGAATGTGAGAGACTTCTTTGTTTTGGTGATTTTTAACCCTCTGTGTATCGGAAATAGGTCGAGATTACAAAACGATGGTTCCGAATGATTATGTCAATCGTCCGTAACCGTAGAAAGCTGAAAAGGGAAAGATGTAGATAACGATGCATTCGCATCGCGTTCACGAGCTGAGAGAAAGGTCGTTACGCGAAATTAAACTTATTCGTGGACGAGAGTAAATTAGAAAAAAAAAGAAAAACTATCAGCTGCTAACCTTAATTACATATTTTTCTATACGCCCAAAAAAAACGTATTCCGGTCACCTGTGTAACAATTGTACGGAAATGGTTGCAACGGATTAGCTTTTTTTCCATGCACATTTGTGTACCATGGTCTCAGGTGAATCAACGAACGAATCGTTCATTTGGAGATGATTTGATAATAGTGGTTTTTTGCGGTTAACGTGTTTTTTTTACTTACCAAAGATTGTAAAAGTTGATGGTGGATTTATTTTTGGAGGTAATTCTTTTACGATGCCAGATGCGAATATAACAATAGCGAAGAGATGAAAGATGATAAACGAAGCCGAAGTTTCGCGTAGATTAATGATATACCAGATATGCGTGTTTTGAATATTTTTCAACAATGATTTACGAGGGTGTTTGCGTTTTTAAACGTCGAAGTGTTGCGAAATTTTAACAATTGGTCATACAAGTGTGGCGCAGACAGGAGAAAATTTGTAGTTGGATTCGCAGTTGTAGCCATGAATTACTGGATTGATTAATGGATCGTGATGCGCTACCGATGAAGATCGTTTTGATATTTCAATCGAATTGTTGCCTAAAACGAAACAGAAGTACGGATTTAGTTTTGTTCTATTTTTAAAAGTATTCGAGATAAGAATAGAAGTCACGTTCGAGAAGTGATTGTGAAATGTATTTGAAAGATCGAGTGGTTTTGCTGAATCGAGAAGATGAATTGATGGAGTCGATGAGGAGGAAAACATTTATCTGGGTATTTTATCTGCGAAAAATGTTCGGTATTTGATTCGGAGATGAGATAAATTCCGACTGAGCTTCGTATGCATCGAGAATCGCCCGCAGAAGTAAAGAAGTAAGTTCGTATTTGGAAATTTGGAAAATTCGGGTTGAAAAATGTATTTGTTGGATTAAAAAGTCCTCGAATTTTGATCCAAAATGGTCAAGCGTAATGATTATTCTCACCAAATGTTCGAAGTTTTGAACTAAATTGAAATTCGCAGTAGTAATTCTATATTAGTTCGCAAAAAACACGATTGCGCATGCGCGATTTGAAGCTATAATCGAGCATACTTGACGCATGCGTTGTAAGAATTGGCGCATGCGCGGTTCCGTTCTATCAAAAATTTTACTTCTTTGTAAGTGTGAAGCATGGAAAAATGATTCTAACGTGAAATTCAAGTCATCTAATGATTTTGTAAAACGCATCCATCGTATAAAAGCGATTGATTGTTCAATTCCTCTCTTCCCGCCACCGGGAATTTTTTTTTTATTTATTAGTAAAAATGGTAGGAATAACTTGAACAGTGTCGAATCGTATGTCTTTCTGTCAATGGGAAACCAAATTCGTTGTTATCAGTTGTACTTCAAAATTAAAAAAAAAATTGTAATTTACAAATATTTAGTCCAAAAACTGTTGAGGACCCTTAATCAATCAATCACTTGCATAAAATGCTATAAAAAGGTCTTTGTTTTGTCAAATTAAAATTTCATTTCATTTTATTTCTTTCGCAATTTATTTATGATTTTTCAAAGGAAAGAAAAAGTCAAATAATTTTTTCTTCAATTTGTTTCCTTCATGACTTCATGAGTTATTAACTTCTTACTTAATTGTACTGAATCAATTTTTTTTGGTAATTTTTACAAAAAGTCTATTTTGAAATTACGTCATTGAGGAAAAATAGACCATAATTTTTGTGCTTGTAAAAATCATCACTGCAAGTTTTCAGCTCCCCCTTTCCCCCTTTCCATCTTCTTCCTATTTTCGAAGAAAAATACATATTTTAATTAACGAAGTTTTTTTACAAACTTACCTATTTTTTGTATAGCTTAACTATCTTAATTATTTGTAAAATTTTAATAATAAAAAAAAAACATCCAAATGAAATTTGAAACGAAGAAGTGAAAAAGAAAGCGATAGTTATGTGAACACAATTTAACTCTTCCCTCCTCCTCTCATCTTCTTTTCAAAATTCGTTTATTGTATGAAAATCGGATTGAAAAAGATGTTTACGTCGGATATTCATTTTTTTTGAATTTATTAGATTTTTATGTGAAAATAAACGAAAAGCGTTGTTTCGAAAATGAATTCTTGTTTGTTTCTTGTTTTACATCGTTTTGTTGTATTTTCCCTTGAGTGTTGATTCTTTGTTAACAATTGAAATTTCCTCGATGGACTGAAAATTTACGTTTTTTGTGTTTTTCGGTGTTCTTGATCTTGTTGGTGTTTGTTTGGTGTGTGTTGTATTTTTATGTGTGCAAATTCGTTAAAAAATATTTTCACGGGGAGGTTGGTTTTTTTCTTTTGGAAAAAACGTGTAAAGGAACCTTTATACACTCAATTTCAACAGTTTGAGTTGATTTTTGGATTTTTTGGTCAATTTTGGAATTTTTTAAAATTACTGTTTTAAGCAAAAATGCGATTTTTTTGAAATAAAGAGATATTCTAGTGTAAATATTGAAGCGGGAGTTTCTATGTACCTAATTTCGACTTCATAAATGTAAAAATTTAATAATTTTCAAAGATGGGATCTTCAGTAGGAAATTTGGCAACACTGCTCGTAGCTTGGTCAATACTACGTTTAATACAAACTCGTTGATTATTTATGTAAAAAAAAAACAAGTCTTTAAATCACCAGTGGTTTTGTTTTTTCGAAATAAAACAAGTTTCACGTATTACTTCCCCGATGATATTTAAAATTGCAAATTCGCCGTTTTTGTCGAATTTTCGCAAAAAATTCGTCGCATGTTTTGCACATGAAATACATTAAAATCGTAAATAAACTCGACACTGGACGCGATACCTCGGTGTTTTTCGTTTCATCGAAAATATTCGCGTGTTTAAAAAGACGAAATATTATCGAGGGTCGTAAAAAAGGAATTATTCCGCACGCTTAAAATGTATCCGACCGTCTGTTGTTGCGTCGCGAGGCGAAGTTGAAAAAAAAAATCCGAACACGAGACTAATTATCACGAAGGATAACCACAAAGGCGCTCGACGCGAAACAAACCTCAAAGGGCGAAAACGACGCGAAGAAAGGCCTAGTGAAGGTATCGACGAATAAACGTTACAAGCCGGTACATTTTTAATACACGTCAACGTCGAATGTGCAAATTACCCCGAGAAGGTTGAGCTTTTTGGAGATTATTTGACCTGGTTTTCTTTGCTACCGAAATCATCAAATCTTAATCTAGAATGTAAATGGAGAGGTGCTAGGACATCTGCGGCCTTTGAGGCTTACGTTGACACCCTTTGCACGTGATTTCGGATGCCGGAATACATTAATGCGACGGATTACTAGGGTTCTTCTCGATGTTCCCGAACCGGATATGACGACTTTCGATTTGGCGCGTAATTTTTGAGGCGCGCATCGGGACGCCGTGAGTTGTTGGTTCGGACGCGAACGAAAGAACGACGACGCCCGAGACGATTCGCCGGTATTTACGATGGTCGCGGTGCGGGCGCCGCGTAGTGGGGACGTGTATTTTGTAGGCCAACAAAATCGATAGTAAAGCGCTCGGTGTGAAGACTTGGTCGTTCTGGTCGTTTAAAAAGTTTAGCTTGTACGCCGACGACGGTGTTTCGCCGCAGAATCGCTGTTTGGGTGTTACTCGGTCGTGGCTTTTTCTCGTGTTTTCGCCGAGGTGCCGGAAATGTGATTGTGTGATTCGCGGAGAATTTTCACGGAAGATGCCGAGTATGTCGACGTCTCACGGCGGAGTTTTATATTACGTCGTTAAAGTGCCAAAACGTCAATGTAGTCCTGATCGAACACCCTCGAGTTTGTTTTTGGACGAGAAAGCGGTTACGTCGACGCCGATATCGGCTTATCAGTGTCAAAATGTCGACGAGTAAGTAAGATTACGTAATAAGCCTGAGCCTTTGTCTCAGTCATCGGAGGTGTAATCGGATATGGGGAATGGGGTTTCTATTTCATATTGGAATTATTTTACATTCGCGAAAAATACTTGTAATCGAGATGAAATTTGCTCAGCGTTCGCGTCGTGGGGCCTCCTTAGTGATGATATCGTGGCTTCGGAGGATTTTAATTTTAGAATGACATCGAGGCGATTAAATGGTGACTAAGCGTTTGAAAAGTCTCGCAAATGGAGATGTACAGCATTGAAGATGTGAAACGAAGGGGTTGGAATTTACGCAGGAATGTAACGAGTATTTTTATTACGCCGCGAGAAAATATAACCCGATGTGTCGACAATTTTAGGGTATTAGGTGAGCTCGTCTGTGCTTTTTTCATTTTATTTCCAAGTAAATAGCACATATGTGGTGGTATACGACGTTAGATGTCGTCGAGAGTGAATTATGACGATGAATTACCAAGTATTGTACTCGTATACGTGATTGCGATACGAGTCGAGATTTTTTCATGTTTTAACGAGTATGCAGGTTTTGTTTTGGAAGAATTCGGATTATAGGTGAAGTGAGAGGAGAGGTGAAGAGATGGGTGAATTTTCACGTGTATTTTTTCTTTTATTTTTTGGAAGAACGTGGTGTTTTTATTATTTCAATGTTTACATACCAGATGAATTTTTCTTCGCGTAGACAACTGAAGGGCACCTGGTTGTGTTCCTTTTGGCAATTTTTTTCCATTATGATGAATATATTATCGTACGATACGAAGTTGTTTCATCATATTGACGGTCTCGTTACGATGTTTCGTTATTTAACGATGTTTTTTTTTTCGAGTTGAAAAATTTCTTAGTGCATGTTCTCAAGAAGCGTATACATATAATGCGATTTTATATGCAGATAAGTGGATCAGGTCCAAAAAAATCGCCAAATTGGCTCGTCAGTTTGGTTTTTTAACCGTAATTTCAAAGCATTTCGTACTTTTGTGGCGTTTGAAGGGCGTTCTTTGGTGAGGGTGTTTGAAAATGGCAGAAAATAATGAAGAGGTTATGTGAAGTGTGATGCAATTGAAAAATATACGTTTTGGAATTCTTTTTGTGCAATTTTTTCAAATTTTTCGCGCGATTTGGAGATTATTGAGGGATTAGGGGGCTGAAAATTAAGCAAAATTTGATCAGGGAGGGTGTAGAAAAAATAATTTTCAGAGGGGTTGAAAAATGGCTTAATAGAGCTGAGGTATTAAATAAATAGAGTAATTAATAAATTAATTAAGTTTTTAAAGGCATTAAAAAAATTTCGATGTAATGTTTTATGGATTTTATTTTGATTCAATTTTTTTTCCTCATAATTTATTTTTTGTTTAGTTTTTTCGAATTAAGATTTTTTACATATTGATTTATTTGAAATAATAATGATTAATTAATACATTATTTCAAACAATTTTTTGATTTTTTTATGGATTTTATTTTTATTTAATTTTTTTTCTTCGTAATTTATTTGTTGTTTAGTTTTTTTTAATTTAGTTGTTTTACTTGTTTGATTTATTTGAAGTAATAAACAATTAATTAATTTTTTAACATTGTTGAAAAAATTTTTAATGATTTTTTATGAATTTAATCTTTTTTTCTTCTAATTTATTTGTTTAGTTTTTTTAAAATTAAAATTTTTTACATATTTGATAGATAATAAATAATTGATTAATTTGTTTAGCGTTATTAAAAAAATTTTTTAATGTTTTTTCATGGATTTTATTTTTATTTAATTTTTATTTGATTTTTTTTAAAGCATATTTTTCATATTCATTTTTTTTAAAGTAGACAACTAATTAATTCATTATAATTATTATTTTTTTCTAATCATTATTTATTTGATTTTTTTTAACCATATTTTTACTGGTTTAATTTTTATTTAAATTTTGGCACAAAAATAAGTTTTTTTTTGCCATTTTATTGAAGTAGACTATTAGTGGTGGGTGGAAGGGGGAGAAGAAAAGTTGAGTAATAATCTCTCGCAGATGTTTTTTACGATTTTATCATTTTTGTTGCGAACAGTATTTCAAATTTCCTCTAAATTCAACATCGAAGAGGCTGCGGTCATTTAAACACTCCGAAATATCATAATTCCTTCAATTCTGAAATTATGCAAAATATTAAAATGTCTTTTTCTGAGAAGATTTCAACGTTCTGCAAAATACATCACGCTATTTCGTCTAAATGCAAAATTGAAGGAGCTATGGTCATTAAACAATTTCAAAGTATTAAAACTCCTTCAATTTCGGACGTAGGCAAAATTTGATCATAATTGGTAAGCTTCTAAAATCCAATCAAACATGTGGTAATCATCATTGAAGGAATTATAATTGTTTGAAAATTCAGGATTCTTCGAAATTGGTATTTAATATGCATATTTATGGTGTATCGGGCAAACATACTAAGTGGTTCAGAATATATCGCGAATTAGAAATTTCATCATTCCCTGGAGCTTTGTCTTTTTCCATAATCACAATGAAAATAATTCGCGCACGAATCAACTTCGGGATGATTGGTTATTTTGAAAAGGTCCCCAAACGGCCTCGCGTCGCATCAGATTTTCCTTCGCCGCCGTCTCCCATCTCCGTCGTATATTTTTCCAACGCTAGAAAAAAAACAACCTCGAATAATTCCCAAACGACTAACATTCCCAACTTGGCTATTTTTACCTCTAAATCTCGTCTCGAATAAAAAAGACGAATGAACTCCACACAAACACGCTTTTCGTTGTATTCGGCGAAAAATAAGACGTCGATTGGTTACGGATATCGTCGTATATACCCAACGACCTTGCCGAATATCGTAATTCGCTGCATTTCTCAGTACACAAGCGAACAATTGGCGATACTCGATACGAAGAAAAGCACTATCGAGCATCGACGATGCGACTCCTCACGTTCGCGCGTTTCGTAACGCTCGAGAAGTGCGAAAATACGCCATCGAGGTTCGTACCGAGGCATATTGAGGGGTCCGAGGACCGCAGACGAGACTAATCAATTGTACGGTCAAGGTGATAAGAAAAACACCGATCTCGAATCCATCGAAGATCTACGAGAAAATTGTTCGCGGTTCGGTGATTTCACGATGGCGTCGGATATCGCGTATTTTTCACATGGTTTTTCCTTACTTCGTCGACGACGGACGCGAGAAAGTGGGCGAATTTTTCACGCGATTATTGGCCGTTACGGTTCATTCGTATACGCTCAAGGGCGACTTTTTTACGATTTATTAACGACGACCGTAATTGCCTCCTCGTGTGGAAGGCGATATACGTGAAAATTTACGATACCGTCGACACGACGTTCGTCGTTCGAGTTACGCGATTTTTCACCCCGGTTCTTCCACGTAGACGCGATTTCAACGCGCGTTGAAAATTAACTTCGTCGTTTTGAAATTAGAACCGATCGAGGGCGAAGCTTGAAATTTCGAGTGTCCATTCAAATCACGAGTGCTTCTGCCGAACCGGCTGTTCTTATCGATTGTTGTCTTTGAGCTCGTGTGATTATCTCGAAAAAAACGCTAAAAGGGGAATAAATAGGTGAGGTGTTCGAGCGACGGAATTCTTTTCAAATTATAAATACGAGATTATGGAAATGAGGTGGGGATTCCAAAGAATAAAGATTTGAAATTCTCAAAGATTTTTCTCGAGTTCATTGGATTATGTCGTCAATTACATCGACTAAACTTGAGGATGTCTATTTTGAATGGAAATAATCACAACGAACAATGTAAAGATATTTAGTATATTAATACGCAAGGTCTCTCATCGTTCATTTCTTCAAATCGATGAATCGATGGGGCCAGAAGAAAAATTTCAATTTGACACATAAAAGCTTTTCGAAGTATCTTCCAATGAATCCATAAACTCAACCCTTAAAAAAATTTTAATCCCGTATAAACTACTGAAATTGATTCAATTTGTTTAAAATTATTTTTATTGAATAAATAAATTAGTCTAAATTTCAAGTTAATTACTCAAAATACGCACAAAATTTCAAAAAAATGAAAAAATTCTTCAAGCGGTATTCAATCTAAAAGCCAAAAAATGAAATTAAAAAAATCCTGTATAAAGAACTGAAACTGACTTAATTTTTTAAAAC
This sequence comes from Maconellicoccus hirsutus, assembly GCA_003261595.1. Classification (NCBI taxonomy): domain Eukaryota; kingdom Metazoa; phylum Arthropoda; class Insecta; order Hemiptera; family Pseudococcidae; genus Maconellicoccus; species Maconellicoccus hirsutus. The sequence goes on along the minus strand of QBDW01000434.1, from coordinate 66,019 downwards.
TAATTTAATTAAATAAATAAAGAATCGTTATCTAAAATTACGATGACATAGATAAAATTATAGTAAGATAATAGCATCATATCAAACTCCTCATATGGAGGTACACCCCCCCACCCTCATATCGAGATGCTACTCCTTCATGGTATAGCAATACGTCATAAAATTGTTTAAACAATGATACATGAATTTCAAAATGTTATGCGTGTTGAAATACTAACGTTACTTTTAAACTCCGATATCGAGGTACCAACCCCCTCATGCTACGGGAATCCGAATTAGCTCATTTGATTGTAAATTTGATGTAGATCAAAAGTGAAGAGAATCCATTTTAATTTTATATTTGATACTTTAGGAGATATATGCCATAAACTCAATTTTCCTTGAAATTACCCAAATTATTAATACTATGGCTCCACCCCCCTGGGACGTACAACGGTTTTCTATAGCTTATTTGATAGGTAATTTTGTATAGATTAAGATATAATAGAACTATTTTCACCGTAAGATTGATATTTCAGAAAATATAAGAGAAAAACTGATTTCTGAGGGGACAAAAATCCCCTTTGGGGGTGGCACACCTTCCCTGTCGTACGATTCTTGATTTTCCAGTGAAACCCGTTAATGTACCACTAACAAAATACGAATTCGCTTAATTCGAATTTTTCCTCCTCCAAAGCCTTTCTTTGACCGTGGTAAAAATAATTTACATGGATAATGCTGCAAAACTGAAATTCCCAAAAATATTATTTTAGTAATTAAGCTCAATTTTGAGTCACCTAATGAAAACAAGTTCTCTAAATCATAGTAAAAAATTACTAAATGTATTCTTATTTTAAATATTTCTCAAAATGAGCACTTTTCACGGAACTTTGAGTAATTTCGAATAACCTAGTTAAATAAACTTCTTCGATTTGTTCGAAAGATCAATAAATGTACATGAGCAGGTCATCTTCAATTATTTATCGAGACCGCAAAATCAAATTACTTAATTTTTCTGAGCAATTTTGTTCAATTTTGAGTTAATTAATCAAATCAAATCCAGTAATTGAGTGGAAATCGTGGTTAATGTTTACACGATAATGAATATCAATCAACTCATTACTTGGTTTCTATTTTTTTTTATGAAACTTAAGTCAGAAGAAGATTTTTGGTCGACTTGGCGCAATTTTGATACTATTTTTTTTTCAAGACTGATGTTCAAATTCTTATGAGGAAGAAAGAGAAGGTAGAGAGGGAAGGAGGGGAGAATAAAGACGAGTGTTTACGATATCACAAATGGAAAAAAAGGGAAATAAAAGCACCGAAAAATCAAAATAACTGAATAATATTAAAAACAATTTAAAAATTTTTTAAATCAAACATTTATTATCCTAAAAAAATATTCCAGTAAAAAAAGAAGCGAAATACCATATAAATTATTATTTTATTAAATTAAAATGGGAAAGCATAATAAGTGAACTACTTTTGCAATAATGTAAATATCCACAAGAAATGAAAAAATAATGAAAAACTCGAAATAAAACTTTCAAAACAACCGTTAATTTCTTTCATTCGATGAATCTTTAAAATAAAGCGTAGAAAAATCAAAACAAACTAATATTTATGCTATCGGGAGCGTATTTCCAATCACAACGAACCAATATTTATGTATTACCCGGTTCATTTGGTAAATGGAAAAGAGTACAAATTACGTTGCACTTTTAAAAGTTGGTCTTATCGAACGAACGAGCATAATGTGCGGTTTAAAAAGAAAATTATGTTTTTCATGTAGACGTGTGTACTGTGTAGATTTACACAAGCGTACGAACATACGTGTTAGCTCGTAACGGACTCCGTAGAACAGGTGTTTTGTGATGTAATTAAAAAGCTACGTGCGGTTTTCATTTCGTTTCGAGTCGACTACGCCATAAGTTTTTATAACGGTTTTACCTACGTAAAATTTCGATAACTTTTCGGGCGCCGATTCGCGACACAGACGAGTTTCCGGTTCGCGATGTTGATTTTTCTACGCTGTTGATTCGATTACGTAACAGTAAATTAAATTGATCTTGAATGTATGCGAATGAATGTTGAATAAACAAAACCTACATTAAATGAGGTAACGATGTTACCATGAAAAGGAAAATTAAAGGAGCACGTAATGTTTAATACGAGTTGCGGCCGACGAGAACACTCGTGTAATTTTTTCCTTTCTAAAACGCTAATTCCGCTCTTTGTGAGTCTTTGTTATTTCGGCTATTCACATGGAATTGGTCGCTTCGGATGCACATTTGGGTTTTTAAAACGTGATCGTGCAGTACGATTTTTATTATCGTGTACGTGTGCAGTACACAGCGAAGAATGGTATTGTGAGATGTTCGCTCGATGGATGCTGCATCATGAACACTACGTCCAACTTTACGCTTTATTATTTACACGCGAACGATCTCTACTCCTAGTAGAGTTTTTAATTTCGAAGGATTTTCGTTGCACTAGAAATCAACAAATAACCGACGTCTTTTCCGCAACCAAAAAATCGTCGAGATGTACTCACGAGAAAAGTTGCGCCTCGTCGAAACATCGCTCTCACGTAGTAATCGAAATCGGCTTAAATTTAATTACAGTCTTAGGTTTGCGCTCCAACATGGTAGTCGGGTTCCTTAGGGTAGCGATTTTTCTTCATTTTCGTCCTTTTCTCCCTCTCAGTCGCCATCCTGCGCTACCATCTGTCTGCCGGTTGTTTCCGCAAAACGTATTTTCTTTTTTGAACGCACGTACGATAATTAACGTTGGGAAATGAATTATTATCGCCGTTAATAAATCGGTTCCGTGGTAGAGCACGATTTTCCAAAAAGCTTTTATAATTCGAAACGATAGCTTTACGAGTGCAATAAAGCGAACGAGCGAATAGAACGAGGCGCGTCGACGAATTAATGAGATCGAGCGGGTTTCTCGCACGAGGATGCAATTTTAAAAGCCTTTTTAAAATTATTAATTATCGCTTTCGGCGCGGTTTTTCATAGAGGGGAGTGTCGGATGGTTGGAAAAAAGAAGTAATTAAGGTCTCGTCGAAGACGTACCGAAGATCACCGCAAATTACCGCGTTATTATCGAAATTACCGTCATGTTGGGTAATTACCATATTGACGGCGAGTTCTAACGAGTCGATTTAGTTTACGTTATTACTCGGAAGCGTCCAAAGTGCTCGAAATTAGCGTATTCGTTTGCGAAGATCGCCGTAAAAACCAGAAATAACGAGTCAATTTTAAACGAGTATCGTCGAATGTTGCGTCATATTCTATGTTTTGCGCATAAATCGCTTCAAATGCGTAAAAATTACAATATTAGTTTTGTACGGTAAATAACCGTCACGTGATAGATCCATGAGTTTTTATAGCAATTTGTTTGGTAATTATGATAAAGAATACGGTTTTCGCGTGTGTGACAATTACCGTAATTTTTCAGTAACGTATCATTACTAAATAATTTACTGTAATTTACCGTTATTACAGAGTAATTTACTGTAATTACTAAGTAATTTACCGTAATTACCGAGTAATCTACCGTAATTAGCGGGTAATTTACCGTAATTACCGAGTAATTTACCGTAATTACAGAGTAATCTACTGTAATTAGCGAGTAATTTACCGTAATTACCGAGTATTCTACCGTAATTACCGAGTAATTTACTGTAATTATTGGGTAATTCACCTTAATTACCGAGTAATTTACCGTAATTACCGAGTAATTTATTGTAATTACCGAGTGATTTATCGTAATTATTTAGTAATTTACGGTAATTACCCGTTCATTTACTATAATTTCTAGGCAATTTACCGTAATTACAAATTGATTTACCAAAATTATTGAATACCTTACCATCATTACTTCGTAATTTACCATAATCACATGATGCTGTTGATGACTTACCTTAATCACATGTGTACTTTACGGTAATTACCTGGTAATTTACGGTAATTACACGGCGATTTACTGTAATAACGCTGTAATTTACCATAATTACGTGGTATTTTACTATAATCAGTCGGTAATTTTCTACGATTGCATGAAAATTTACCGTAATTACTCGAAAAAGTGATCACTCGAGGGTTAATCGTAATTAAGCGACAACTTGATGGTGTTACTCTGTAACTCGTGGTATTTTCGCGTTAATCGTAATGTATTCCGCTGTAATTACGTATCGCTAGATTACTAATCAACGCCTTTCTTTTTGCTTTCTGTTCGCAGCACTGATAGCGGCTGGGACAATCCGTTCCGACCGGACGGAGACTTATCCAAGGAGGCGGACGAAATAGTCGAACTGATCAGAGAAGGTAAACCGATAACGCCGACGCAAAACACACCGTCGTCGAAGCTGTTACACGACGACCACGACGGTAACGCGACGATCACGGATAAACAGAACTTAGCCGCTAGTCCAAAAGGATCAAAGGCGAATGGCACGGCCAAAGTTGAGAACTCGTTGGTGACCGAGGTGCAACGCGGCACGACGGCGACGCCGACCGACGGCACGCAAGTCGAGCACGTGATCATTAAGAAAAAACCGAAAAAATGTTGCGTAGTGCAGTGAAAAGCGTCGATGGTTCGGATGTACGCGAATTTTCGAAAAATATTTATTTATAGGAGAGGGTCTCACGAGATTTTGTTTTCTTTTTTTTTTTGCGAACAAAAAATAAAAATTTTTTCAAAGATTTTAGTAATATTTAAAAAGAGCGAATTTTTTTTCGAAAGATGTACGAGATTGCGAGGTTTTTTTCTGCGAATCGGGTATTATAAAGAACATACGTTACCATGCAGTGTCATTCGTTTTTTTGTTTGTTTGTTTCTTTCTCCTTGTATTTAATTCGTATTTAATTTTTTTTTGGGATTTGCCGACGGCAGCGTAATATACCCCGATTGATTCTTCGTTTAGGATTTTTTCGTTTGTTTTTCGTTTTTTTTTTTTTTTTTTTTTTTTTTTTTTGTAAGTCTGATACAATTTAATTGTTTGGTGCAGTTCCTATATGAGTGATATGTAAATGAGTGTGTTTATTTATTTATTTATTATTTTCTTTTCTTTATTTCTTTCTGTCTCTGTCGTTTGTACAACTGGAACATGGAAGTGGTTTGTAATGTGAAGTGAGGAAAAATTTATTAATAATCAATAATTGTGTTTTTTTTTCTGGAGGAAAATTTGACGAGAAGAGCAGAAAATTCGTAGGGAATTGATTTAATGGAGCTTGCTTCGTGGATGGTTTTACGGGAGGGGGTATTTTTTTTTTGGTATTTACGAACCGATTACGTATGTCAAGTCGTCATCACCAGCTAAGGAATTTCGCTGATTCGTTTTATCATTTGTATCATAAATGTTTTCTAATTTTTTGTATTCTATTATACTTTGATTTTATATTTATTTTTTTTTCTTTTCTATCGTAACAGTTAATTTATACGGTTTTTTTTTCGAGTATACATAAAGTGTATATTTTTCGTGTTTGTACTATAGGATACAGCGTTACAATTGTGTGATTTGTATGTGATTAGTAAGAATTGCGTGTTGTGTTGAGTCTAGGATGTGGGATGAGGGGATACGAAGGACGGATCGCTAAATGATTTTACGTGTATCGATATATTTCGGTAATGAAGCGAACTACGGATAATTGGAATTTGTTACGCTTCGATGAGAAAAGGATTAATCGAGATGAAAATGTTACGTGCCTTAAAATTTTCTAATTATGTTTTGAAAGTGGTCGAGATGGGTTGCGCATTCGGGTTTGGTTTTTTTCGAATTCGTGGAGGAATTTTTAGAGTGAATTAGGAAGGGAGAAGTAATGAAATGAGGTGATAAGAGGTGGGAAAATTTTTTAGAATTTTTTACGAGTGGAAAATTTTGAAAGGAAATTGATGAAATTATATTTTTGTAGAAAAATACAAAAAGAAAAATAGAGTATTTGGAAAAAATTTTGAAAAAATTAAATAAAATTCGAACGAAATTGTACAAAATGTAAATACGATTCGAGAAATTCTCAATTTTTTGATATTTCATCTTCACTGAATGCGCATCTGAATAAGACTTCGCTACACGAGCGTAGCATCTATTAAGCGAGATACTCTCGAATTTTCTTAATTACTGGTAATTACTTCAATAAAACGATATGAAACAATGAAGTTAAATTTAAAACACCCCGGATACGTGAAGTACTTTTGAAACTCGAACATTACATTCTTCACCTTTTGGCAAATAAACGCACAAGTGATTTTTTTGATGGGGCACGAGCTTGAAATTTTCGCAAAAGCATCGGACCATAACGGTGTAAAAATTTTAAAGGTCGAAGTTATTTTTAATTTCGCATTTACGAAAGGAGCACTTTTTATTGATTTTTTTTAAATGTCATCAAAACGACGTCCTTTTTTTGTATTTTTTACAATTTTTCTATACAACGTGTCCACCCTAATTGCCTTCTGTTGCACCTATGTCGGGTTTTTCTACGGAGAAAATTTTTCTTGGGAAGTTTTGTATTTTTTGGAATGTTTTTATGTTTTGTAAACCGCATTATAATCGCGCTTTTTTATATTAGGTTCGAGTGATTGTCTTCCAAAAATGCATAAATCAGCAGTGGTTTGTTTTGTACCATTAATCATGTCGTATACTGATCACGTGAAAAAAAAGAGAATAATCTAAGTGGCACATTACTAATATCGTTTTTATTGTCTTATCGTCTTTCTTTATAATTCGAATAAATATCTATGCATCGTGTGGTCTAAAATAGCAAGAATATTTTCCCGAAGCCCCAGTTTTACATTTGTTTGGCTTTTCTAGTCAGGTTACTGAATGGCGTACACGTCGTGTAGGTGTTTATTCTTCTATGGCCCAAGTACACCAATTTTAAAAATTTTAGCTTCTTATGCATGCTCACATCACGATGTATATTGAAACGAATATTGTATATTTTTTAAAATAGCGTACTCATGTAGAGTTTAGTACATTCCCTTTTATTTTTGTACGAGGAATTGTATTGAAAAATGGTTATGCGGATGTGCATCGGTTTGGAATTTTTACCTGTTTTTCGAGTTGAATTGTAAAATTTGTTTTTCCGTCATATGTATTTCGTGTATGTAATAGATCGAATTGTATTTATAAGTTTGTAAATATTATATACATGTCATTAAATTTTCAATATCATATTCTATTGTCTTTTGTATTCGGTTCTTTGTCATGGTGCAGATTCCACGAGGTGATTATAAACTATGCTGAGGAAATGAATCAATCGATATATGTGATTGGTTCTTCAACGGAGTTGTTTTCGCTGATGAAAGTATACAGAGCGGTGTCATTGACCTTTGTGGTGAAAGGTATATCTCGAAGATGGAATATTCTTCGGAGTATGGTAGATTTTATTTACCCTTTTTTTCGTCATGTGCAGCCGATGTGCGTTCAGATGATTTTAGAGGGTTGAATTATGAGAGGCATTTTGAACTCGTGCGAAGTAGGTGGAGCATTTGAGGATCTGGTGATATTCCTTCAGGATCATCGCAGGTGGAAGTAGAGATCTTCCCTTTGGAAATTTAGATTATTAAAGTAGTAATTAGTAAATAATTCCTCAAAATTTGAGTTTAATACCTTGACAAATGCTCATCGAAGGGTTTTCTTTGTCTGTGAGGTTGAGTTCAAGAAGAGTATCCTGTTCGAGTTCTTCAAGGCTGTAAATGTCTAGTTTTTCAGGAGATGTCGATTCTGATACCTCTGATTCTGGGCTTGTTGGATATAGGGATATTGAGAAATTATGTAAAAATTTGAATTGGTTTGCGAAACCCCACCTTCCCCTGCTGTTCGTATGTTTACTTTATTACACATGTTTATTCAGGTTTGTGATTTTTGCAAAAAAATTCATCTGTGAGTTTACTCTTGACCTTTCTTGTCCTCTGACATTCTGATATTACCTATGACTGTTGTATGGCTCTTGCGCCAACCACTTTTTTTTTTTTTTAAATTAGAAACCAAACGATTAATTTACAAATTATGTAAACTTTGCTCAGATGGGTAACCATACGTAATTACGTACTAAAAAACAAACAAAATATGCGAAATTCTTGCGCAATCTGCGGAATTGAAATTTCACCTTTTAATTGGTAATATACGCTCTGAGTAGTACGTGGTGAAATGTTGAAAATTTTTTTTATTTTTTGTATCGTCATTTTGGTAAGTATTTTCGTGAGATTACATTTTTTAAATGGTGAATGTATATTTTCGAAATGATCTTTTCTTTTCAACTTTTTGTTCCAGAGAAGTGAAACTGGTAAGTTGATTTATTTTGCCAAGAAACAGGCTGAATATGTCATTTACGTGGGGTTTCATAAAGACAAAATAAAGCATGCAAATGGAGAAATATTGGTTGAATTCAAAATTCGAATCATTTTCATAAACCGGTTAATTTTTTGAAAAAATCGGTATTTAATTAGATTTTTAGATTATTACAGTAAATTACCCGTAATAACATGTCATTACTCAGTAATGACGATAAATTACCTAGAAAATTTTGTCATTCCCATATTTTATGAGGTGCTATAAATTGTAAATATTATTTTATTACAAGGTAATTTATCGTAATTACCTGATAACTTCTCGGTCTTTCTGTAATTACATGGTAATTTACCATAATTTCGTGTAAATTATCGTAATTACACGGTAATTTACCTAATTTCGTGTAAATTACGTAATTACCTTGTCTTTAACTTGAAAAATATTTTTTTTTGTTTAATTTTTATTTTAATGGCGCATGTATTTGAAATTAATATAATTTACAGATGGTATCGATTGTCCAAAACCCATAGAAACTTGTGAAAGGGGCAAAATATCGTTTTACTTCTACAAAGAGTAAGAAGAACATCGTTTTACTAATTTTTAATTTCGTAATTACCAAAAAAAAAAGTTTTCCAGACTTTTAAAACCATACGAAGAATTAGTGTTGCACGATGTTGAAACAATAAAAAATGCAAGTTTCATCCCAAAAGCAGATTTCAAATTATTAATCCACGGTTACACAGGTTCAAAGGATCGTCCACCTGTGATGGTAGCAATACGTAATGGTAATTCCACTTCCATAATTGCTTGTATACATAAATATTGTTGAAGATATTTACCCAAAAATTTCCTCCGATTAGAATATTTAAAAGCGAAAAAATGGAACATACTTGTCGTGGACTGGGGCCCTTTGGCGATAGACGGGTGCTACTTCGATACAGCCTTTCACAGTATATCACTCGTTGGGCAATGCTGCGCTGAATTGGTAAACGCTATATTAGATAATAGACCGGAGATCAAAGTGGAGCAATTCCATGTTGTAGGGTTTAGCATGGGAGCCCAAGTTTGCGGTCGGTTTGGGCTTCATTTTCGGCCCAAAGTTGTTCCTCGAATTACAGGTGACTTGAAAGATTATTAATTATGAATTTTTCGTAACTATGTCTAAAATAATTTTTTCCAGGATTAGATCCAGCATTTCCGAAATTCTCACCTCCCTTTATAAAGCCTCACGAAGTGCTGAATAGAAATCATGCCAAGTTTGTGGATGTGATTCATTCAAATATGGGAACATTCGGCGTGTATTTTTCAAACGCTCACTATGATATTTATTGTAATAAGGGTACTTTCCAGCCTGGTTGTGATACATGTACGTCATTTTGAGGGGGGAATATGTGTATTACGACTTTTATCGATTTTGAATTATTTTACAGTCGATGTACCATGTCATCATCGTCGGGCACCTGAGGTTTTCGCCGAATCTATTAATTCAAAGACGAAATTTTTCGCCAGAAAATGTCTTCATAATTGGATTTTCGTCACGTTTAGACATTGTGATGGGCATGACAAAAGGCGAATTGAAGTTGGAGAATATTGTTTACCGCCGGCTGACGAAAAGTGAGGATTGACGTGAATTAAGAGGTTAATTTTAAAAATAATTAATTTTCGTTTTCATGTCGATTAGGGATACTGGCACATACCATTTTCGTACCACAAGTCATCCTCCATATGTTATTGGACCTCCGCCTTAATATTTAGATGTGTCAAGAGTATCGTGAAATATTCTCAAGGATCTCAATTGGTCATCAAGGTCGCAAATTCACTTCTCGAATATAGCATTTTTTTTTTCATTAGTAAATAGATAATTTTTAATGGAATGACGTAGTAGTGGGTTCGTGATTTTTTTTTGAAAATTTGATCTTATATCTTTTGATGAAATTTTATTCGTTCAATTTTTTAAATATCACTTGTTTAAAATTGCAATAAAAATCTTTCGATGGATCGCCTTCATCGTATGTTACAAGATCTATGATATTTTTCTCAGGCAATTTAAAAAATGTGGTCATTTTGTTGTAAAGATCCAATGAAGCAGTTTCAATATCGCGAACAAAATGAGTCTGCGATCTCTCTGGGAAAAAGTAATTTTTACCTATTTAGTATACCTACCAAAATGCACTCTTACTTCACAAATTACGTAAGGTTTATTCATATGGGTAACCAGATGAAGTGAAAAGTAAACAAAAACATGTAATATTCTATTTTTGACGCAGTTTGGGAAATTAAAATTTCACCTTTAAATTGGTAGCGTAGGTACGCGCACGACGAAGTAGTAACTAGTAGTGAAATGTTGAAAATTCTTTTCATTTTTTATACCGCCCTTTTGGTAAGTACTTTCACAAAATAACGGATGAAGTTTTTTAAATGTTCTTCATATTTTGTAGAAATTTTCTTTTTGTTTGTTTTCCAGGGAAGACAAATTGGTGAGTAGATTTATTTTACCACGAAACAAATTGAATTTGTATTCACTTTGGGTGTGCGTTTATTATTCGGAAGAAATCGATTTTTTTTGGGTATTTACGTGGTAAATTACCGCGCAATAATATTTAATTACATGGTAATGATGGTAAAATACCCAGAAAATTTAGTCATTACCGTACCTACTCGTATTTTACCAGGTGTTATTATAATTAATACATACTTGGTAATGGTAATAATTTTATTTATATCGAAATTCATTGTGATTGCGTAATAAAATATCAATTTCACCTGCATATCGAGCATGATCAAATAAAATAGATTGCCATTATTTTTTTTCGTTTTATTTACGCAATACGCATTCGAAACGATAAATTCATCGGTGTAATTTACAGGTACTACTGAGAGTCCAAGCCCCATGGATGTTATTTTGACGGAAATCACTATGGATTGTCCAAAACGCATACACACCTGCGAGAGGGGGAAAATATCGTTTTATTTCTACAAAGAGTAAGAAAAACGTCATTTCATCGACACTCAATTTCGTTTTCATTGCAGAAATTTTTTTCAGACTTTTAAAACCATACGAAGAATTAGTGTTACATGATGTTAGTACAATAAAAAACGCGAGCTTCATCCCGAACGCAGATTTTAAAGTATTAATCCACGGTTACTTAGGTTCAAAAGATTGGCAACCTGAAATGGTAACACTGCGTAATGGTAATTTCAACTCCATATTTGCTTGTAAATAGTCATTCAAGACATTTATCGTGTAATTTTTGCGAATAGAATACCTGAAAGCGAAAAAATGGAATGTGCTTGTCGTGGACTGGGGCCCTTTGGCGACAGATGGATGTTATCTCGAAGTAGCTTTTCCTAGTGTACCACTTGTTGGACGATGCTGCGCTGATTTGATTAATGCTATATTAGAAAATAGACCGGAAATCAAAGTCGAGCAGTTTCATTTTTTAGGGCTTAGCATGGGAGCTCAGATTTGTGCTCGATTTGCGCTTCATTTTCGACCTAAAGTTATACCTCGAATTACAGGTGAATATAAAATTGAAGGCCGTTGTGAGGAATTTTCGTCTGGCGTGAACCTAGAATTGAATTTTGGGAGACGAAATAGAATTCTAGAGGGGGGTGCAAAGTACTTGTAAAAACACGGAATTTAATTTTATTCTTCGTTTCCCCTTTCCTGTGAAAAAATCATAATACGTCGAATATAAAATTTTCCCAGTGATTTATACCCTTTTTAGGGGGTTGGGAAATTTCCCTTTGAATCCTTCCTTAATTTTTTGTATATCTGAAATAATTTATTTCAGGACTAGACCCAGCGTTTCCAAAGTTCTTTCCTCCTTTCCTGAAACCACACGAGATATTGAATAGAAATCATGCCAAGTTTGTGGATGTCATTCATTCCAACATGGGAGTATTCGGAGTGCTATTTTCTGACGCTCATTATGATATTTATTGTAACAAGGGCTCCTTGCAGCCTGGTTGTGATTTAAGTGAGTCCTGTCGAATGGTAAAATGTGTAATTTAGCTTTATATCGAAGGTAAATTATTTTACAGTGGATTTACCTTGTCATCATCTACGAGGAGTTCTAGTTTTCGCCGAATCTATCAATTCAAAGACGAAATTTTTTGCCAGAAAATGTCGTCATAATTGGGTTTTTGTCACGTTTAGACGTTGTGATGGACATGACAAAAGACGTATTGAGGTTGGAGAATATTGTTTACCGCCGGCTGACGAAAAGTGAGAAGAAATGTGAATTATGGAGTTAATTTTAAAACGAAATTTATTGTTTTTGTGAATATGTTGATTAGAGATACTGGCACATACCATTTTCAAACCACAAGCCATCCGCCTTATGCCATCGGACCTCATTCATCTTAAGAAAATACTTCAACAGATGTGATGCGCAGCATCATGAAATATTCTTAGGGTCTTCATTAAGAATACATTGTTGGATTCTTTTATCGATCATTTATTATAAAGTTGCATTTTTTGTTTCATTTTATGTGTAATTTATGTTTCACATTATGTATTTCATCGATGTTTCTGTGCATTTATCGTCAGAATTTTTATTCCGTATTATTGGTTATTGACTCATGACTCTAGCGCTATACATCATTGTTCTCCCAACGAAAAAAGCCACATTCGCATGATTTTGAAAGTTGAGTAAATAATTCTCATATGCAAAAATTATTTACATAAAAACACAAACAAGTGAGGTACTAGGCAGTAGGCAGTAGGCACCTATCTACGCCATCGGAAATCTTTGAACAGTTTGTGAAATTTTTATTTAGCACAGTTGTATAGAAAATATGTTAAAAATTATGTTTAATATCATTTGCGTCTTCTGTTTTGTAAGTATCGTTGCCGTTAGCATTTTTCCAAAATGCTGTGTTGAAAATCTTAACTCTTTTTTTAGATACATCAAATTGGTGAGTAACTTGTCAGAAGTGTTTTTTATCTCGCCAAGTGTCCATGTATAGCAACATTATTACGCTCTTCTATTCATAGATTGTATCGACTGTCCGAAACCTATCAATACTTGCGAAAGGGGTAAAATATCATTTTACTTTTACAAAGAGTAAGGCTATCCTGTACCTAATTAGAGTATTGAACATTCCGACTATACAGCATTTTTTTTCAGACTTCTGCAACCATATGAAGAACTAGTGTTAGGTGACGTGAATACAATAAAAAATGCTAATTTTATTCCAGGAGCTGACTTTAAATTTCTGATTCATGGTTATAAAGGTTCTAAAGACCGTTCACGTAGAATGGTAAAATTACGTAATGGTATAAGAGCTTTGATAATTACGTAAACAGTTTGTTCAAGATGTTTATAGAATATTTTGCACATCCATAGAATACCTGAAACAAAAAAAAAGGAATGTATTAGTTGTAGATTGGGGACGTTTGGCGATCAAAGGATGTTATTTCGATACAGCTTTTCATAGTATATCACTCGTAGGACAATGCTGCGCTGATTTTATCAACGCTATATTAGAAAATAGACCGGAAATCAAAGTCGAGCAGTTTCATTTCGTAGGGTTTAGCATGGGAGCTCACATTTGTGCTCGATTTGCGCTTAGCTTTCGACCAAAAGTTATACCACGGATAACAGGTGACTTGGAAACTGGAAAGTAAAAAATTCCGTGTCTACGATGAATCGTTTCTTCTTAGGATTAGATCCAGCGTTTCCGAAATTTTTTCCTCCTTTTGTGAAACCACACGAGATATTGAATAGAAATCATGCCATTTTTGTGGATGTGATTCATTCAAATATAGGAGTATACGGGGTGTATTTTTCAAACGCTCATTATGATATTTATTGTAATAGAGGAACTCAACAACCTGGATGCAAATGGGGTTGGTAACTCGGTCTTTGAAACGTATTTTTTCACTTTACATGAAGTTTTTATTGTTTTACAGACAATGTACCCTGTCACCACGGTAGAGCTGTTGACGTTTTCGCCGAATCTATCAATTCTCAGACGAAATTCTTGGCAAGGAAATGCCTTCATAATTCATATTTTGTTACTTTTAGACGTTGCAACGGACACGAAGAGAGACGAATTGAAGTAGGAGAACATTGTTTACCACCAGAAAACGAAAAGTAATTAGAAGTTTGAGTCGTGAAACTATGATATATGTAGATATTGAAAAGCAATGTCCTAATTTTTTTATGCTTATTATTGTAGAGTAACCGGTACGTATCAACTGCATACTACAAGCTATCCACCTTATGCCATCGGACCTCCTAGTCCTGAGATTTGAGATAATTGGTTTTAATTTATTTTTCCTTATGTCAGTTTCTCATTTTTTATGCTTTTGTAATTGTAATTTTGTAATTAATTAAAGTTTTCATATGGTGTTTTTCTATGAGCAGATCATTTATACGAATGATAATTTCTGGAGTTGATTCGATATTAATTTGATCATTATTTTTCTTCTTTTACCAAAAATTAATGAATATTCATTTTCCAATTTCGTAAAGGAATAAAAATGAAATAAAAATTGAGTTATAATTATAAATGAAAACAAAAACTGATAAGCACATTACCGCTTCTACAGATTTACAACGTAACTACGTTACCTACTTATTCGAACGTAACCTACAAACCTTACAAACTGAAGAGTTGAATTCACCATGCAGTTCCTGACATGCGCTTCGGCGGTAAAGTTTTCACAACAAACCCCTTTTTCAATCATCATCCCTTCGTAGTTTATTGCAAGTTTAGCTGTAAAGTTAATGCTTTTTGTCGATGTTCATTTAAAAAATGCGCACCGCCAACAAAAATCCTCCATTTATCGACGCAATATGTGAAAATAATTGAAAAATAATTCATTTTTTTCGAATCTCACCGGCGCTGAAATAGTCCGAACATGTTTCCAGACTTCGCGGAAGTAGGCAAATATTTTCATGAAATGTTTCGGTTCCGATGGGACGAATACAGGTAGGTCTGATAACACGTTACCGTTAAAAATTACTCGGTGAAATTTAAATCTGTAAATTTTCCTACCCGTTGATTTCCGTTAATTTTAAATTTCAACCTCAACGTCGTTGGATCAAAAACCGTTGCAAATGTCTTAGTCGTTGGTATTAATCTCGTTATAATTACCGGTCTTTAATGTTGAGTTTGAAAGTGAAAGTGAATTTCGAAGTAATTTTTCACATCGTGTTATGTGTTATTATGAATTAATTTAACAATTTGAATATTTTTCAGACGAAGTGGTTCCATTTTAGTAGTGAATCCGACGAAGAGAAGGAAAAAGGTAATTTTTTATATATCTCGTATATTGATATCGTAACGTATTCCGAATAATTTTCAGTTCGCCGACGAAGAAGGACTAATTTATAAGCCGTTAGATTTCGAAATATTCAGTACAATATCAACGTTTGGAATGTTTGAAATTTCTCGTTTGGCTGTGTTTGAAAAATTACTACGTCGTGTGAGTTATCTTCATTTACATCTGCAATGTATCACCGATTCAAGCGCCGAAGCTTCGTCATCAACCGATGAATTACAAAGTAGAACCGAACAAGTTGAGGTTTCCGAATTATCTAAGGTAATTAAGTGATATTATTTTTCGGATTATGTCTAACTTGAATACAATACAGGTTGTTAAAATCGGCATACGGAGTATTTTCGAGTTGATCAAAGGCAGTAAAACTGAGTATCCGGATTTATGCGTTAAAGCTGTTACCTCGTTGTTTACTATTTTAGAAGGGTTACGTTTAGAAGCGTTATGCGACGAGCCATCTGATATCGTTGGTAAGTAAAGTATATATGGAAAAAAGGGGTAATTTGTCGTGATTCGTATTAACTAGAGTTCGTTTCAGGTGATATATTCAACGTGTTGTTAAACGTAGTAAACGAGTGCCTTAATGAAGAAATAATCGAACGTAATCCAGATGTGAAACGTTTAATTGAAATGTCATCAGCGTGTCTTCTAAGCTTCGCTATAATACGCGGAGATACTGGCAAAATGCTTAGAGCCATAAGTACTGTATTAATATCAAAGTATTCTTTATCTCATTCGATGGTTGTGAGTATTTTCAATGCGAAATCTTTTACCTTATTTGAACACGTATGATGAACGAATATTCATTTTTTCAGCTTCCAAATGCTGTCATAGAATTACAAAAAAGTGTCCAGAGCGTTATCACCGGTAAACTAAAGCATCCTAATTGGTTCACTCATGGAGTGCTGAAAACTTCTTGCATTTCGTCGTTTCATTTGTTACTTACCACTGGTGATTATCGTGATAATTCAGTTTCTCAGTTTCTGACAAAAATTTTCAATTAATTTGTATATCTTGAATTTCTTTATAGATGATTCGAAATTATCACTCGAGATAAAAAATGTCGCCTGCGATGGATATTATTTGTACGTCTACACAACGTACGGTCTATATAAAGTGGGCACCGGTTACAATAGCACTATTCCTAGAAATGTATACGCTCATAATCCGGCATTTTTCGCCCATGAAAATGGTTGGATTTTCTACATGAAGGTATTTTGTAGATTTGAAATTATTCAATACGGAGGAATCATCCGCTAATGATTTTATTTACTTTCAGAACACGTTGTACTTCATGTTAAGTAAACAAAAAGGAAACAATGAAATTTACTCCGTGAACGAGAATACGTTGGAATTACAACAGATGATTCGTATCGATACCAATGCTTCCATTTTAACCAAAGGATTGGTATTTGTTGATGGTGATTATTTATCTTCGTTGTCGTCTCCGAAAGAGGTAAGTGTGATTATTGATTTGCAATTTACGTGCTTCTGCTTTGATTAAAATATGATTTAATGTTTTATTTACGTTTTTAAAAATCATTACGTTTTTTTACGTTTTTCAACGGTTCTTTAGTTTGTTGACAATATCAAGTGTTTCGAGCGGAATTTCCCTTCGTAAATGAATGCCGCGTTTCGACGAAGCCTTAAATATGAACAATTTTCACTTCAGTTTAGATTCGACGGTGTTACGAGTATTTTAGCCATTTAATTATGAATTATGAATCATTCTCGTTCTTTCGAAGTCGCGACAGTGGAGAATTTTCGTTTTCAAAAAATTTCGTGAATAATTATTCTCCTGTTTGGATTATTGTGAATTGTGAATTGGATACATGTGGGTAATTTTTCGATGTGACGTCTTGGATAATGATCCCTAAATACACCCCCCTCCCTAATAATTCAGAAATTACGTAGTTGTACCGTGTGATATATCGATTGATATGTTTTAATGAATAATTAGAATCATTCTGTAGGTAATTTTTAGATATATTCCACTAATTTATGATTACTCGAAAAAAAGGTCAACGAGGCTATGAATTAATTTATTTTTTATGATTTTGAAGTCGACAGCAAGGCGGTTTCTCGTTTTGATCCGCTAGACGTTCTTTTCGACTCCATTAATTTTCAAAAAAAAATCCAAAAATATGAAAATTCAGTTAAATTTAATTTTTATTGTTTTTTGTCTCGTCAATTATGGTCTAGCTTCGATTATCTTATCGTTTCCCTGTCACGAATGTCATATACATTGATCGTATCTCCACAAAGATATTCCTTCGTACTTTCACGAACATATTTTCAAGTTGACCAAGCAAAGCGAAAGCGTTCATCCGTGTCCTTCGTCGTAAAATAAGGGGAATTGTTTAAAAAAAAGAAAAACAAGATCTCTGGAAACCTTTTTTTTTATAACTAAAATCTACGCAAATGAAAATTAACCATTGGACTTTTTTTTGAAATTAAATTCCACAATATCGCTAAAATACGAATTTTTTTGCAAAAACCAAGGTGTACTTGGTACTCAATTAATTATTTTAATTTGACAAAACAAAAGTTACCCGTGGGCGGCTATTTTAATGCTTCATTTCATTCAAGAAAGATCGTAGATACTTGGTAAAAGTACCTTTTGTATTTTTATCTTGCATTTATGTAATTTATTGAAGACATTTTTAATGACCTTTGTATGTTTTCATAAAACTTTTTAAGTTGGATTTAATCTCGCAGCTTTTTATAATTTTCGTGCTGATTATGTAATTTTGAAAATGATCGTTTTTCTCAATTAATTTATTTTTAGAAGACAGTATCGAATAATGCCAAAAAAAAAGTACATCGTAACTAATTCTAATTTAATCACCTAATTTTCAATTACTTCTTTTACTCCTTCAATAAATAGGTATTATTTTCGTAAAAATAAAAAAAAACATCGTTATATCGTGAAACGTTGGAAATAAGAAAAAATGAAATTTCACCGTCGAATTTTTTCCACGATGCAAATCCTCACAAAACAAATCCATCCAACGTAAATAAATCCCTGTTCCGAGAAAAACCACCCAAGTCGATTTGAAAAATTAAACACCGGAAATTTACATCGGCCAACATTTGAATTCTGCCGCTTTCAAGACGAAAAATACATTATGCATTCAATAATGAACTCCATTTTGCAGGACGAATTAGTTATACGTTCGATGGAAATAGTAGACAGCAATTTGACGCTTTTACAAAAAGAATTACGATTCCAATTATCGGAAAAGTACTTCAAGTTGTTCGGCTCGTCTTGCGGCAACGAAGAAAAATTACTATCGAGTCGTTGCGTAGGAGTAAACGAAGAACTGATATCGTTCGCTTCCGGTAAAGAGTTCTCATTACTGCAGACATCCGATGGAAAAGTACGTATCGCTTAATCATTCCATTACGTTTGATAAGCTCACGGTTACGTTTTTCCTTAGGTATTATACAATAGCAAACTAGGCAATCAGAATTTACGCGCTCCTGGATCTCGAACTAATCAATGCTGGGTGGAATTAATATGTCCGAAAATGTCGGCCGTTAAACAATGCGTAATCGGGAACGACGGCTCGATCGGGTTGTTAGTTTATGACGACGGTTCGGTGTATTTTATCGGATTCGCTAGACGTGGCGAAGACGGAGAAAATGGTACGAGTTGCTTTAAATGAAATTGTCGCCGAGTATACGAAATTTTTTAATTTATAGGTGCTGTGAGAAGACAATGTAATCAAATTAAGCCTCGTAAAATGACACGTATGGATGGAAAGAACGTCGTATATGCTGCGTGTAATCACGGCTCAACAGCTTTGGTCACCGATAAAGGAGAGCTTTTTATGTTCGGCAAAGATGCCATTCATTGTGACCCTGGAACTGGTAATTATTTCGCGTGAAAGACCCGTGGACCTCGATTTATTTATATGTTGATTTTTACAGGTTATGTATCTGATTTGAAACATGTCAGAGTTCGATCCGTCGCCTTGGGTAAAGTCCACGTTGTCGTGTTGACCGATAAAGGACAAGTTTATACGTTTGGGTATAACGGAAGAGGGCAGTGCGGTCGATTTTCCTCGTCCGAAGGTAAATGTCAAGTTGACTGAGGATAGTATATGGTGATTTATTGTCGTTTTTATGGAACAGGGTGTGTAACAGGTCGTGAAAAGCGGAAAATATTTAAATCGTCGTGATTTAAATAGGGTGATTACAAAAGTCATGGAACCAAATCGAAATCCATTGCCAAAAATTAATTTTCATATTTGGTAAAAATATTTAAAATTGGAAAACCCGCTAAAAAATTTGTGAATAATGATTAAAAAATTTTCAAGAAAACTTATATATTTTTTTGGACTGAAAAAGTTGAGTTTTTTGAGAATTAAATTTTTTAGAGCACTGAAGAAGGATGGGGAAGGCATAAAAATATGAATTCTTGATTTTTTTTCTCTTGTTTTATTTATTTATTTTTTAAAAATTGATTTTGATATTTTTTTGACGCGGAAGGGAGGGAAGGGAAATATAAGGTACTCGAAATTGTTGAAATTCTGTACCAATATTGGGAAAAATATTAAAAAATATTTTTTCTTGAATAAAAAACAGATTTCTAAAATAAGCCATAATTTAATTCATCAACCCTGCTCCTTTCTTCACTTTACTTGAAAATTTACGAAGATTTATTTAATTTTTAGGTCCAGGACGAAGCGAAGCCTACATGGAAGTTTACGTCGAGGACGACGAAAACAGCGCTTCATCCGATGACACATATTCCGACGTCATTTGCCTCAAAGGAACGCACATTTTTAAGCAAGATAAATGCATGATTTGTCCAATATGCCATCAATGTACCGGCTACGGCGCCGGATGTCTTGCCAGTAACGAAGGAGATCGCGAACCTGGAGAGTAAGTCGTCACGATTGCTCAAATTTGTTTTTGAATTTCTATATAAGTAAACAATTGGAAATTGATATCTGCAGAGAATGTGGCTGTGGAGATGGTGATTCTGGTTGCGCGAAATGTTGCATTTGTAAAATCTGCGCCTTCGAGGAAGATCCCGATCAGGAACTCGATGACGAAAATGAACCCGATGATATTATCAGGATTAATTTATTCGGTGCTGTTTATGGTAATTTTTAGCTTGTTGATTTAATTCAATTATGTTTTTTTACAATTCTTTGTATATTTTTTTTTTTTAGAACGAAACGATCGCAAAATACGTGCTGAAATGTTCAAAAAAGACGACGAACCTGTGGCGGGGCCTTCGGGCGAAGGTATTATCAACTTCGAATCGTATTTGAGATTAATTTCTAATTTTAAGCCATTTTTTGATTCGTTTTCAGGCATCGAAATGATCAATAATTCGAACGGTGGTAAAGATTCGATGAGCATGGTGTATTTATTACCTGCCAAAGTGCATTTTCGTACCACAGCTCCAGCTACTCAAATTGCTGCAGGATTATATCACACTGGTAATGATCGATACCCCTACCCTTCCCCTGTTCTCTTTATGAAAACAGTTATTTATTTTTTTTAAATACTCCAGTCGTTCTAATGGAAAACGGCGAAGTATACACGTTCGGAAGCAACACCTCCGGTCAACTCGGGGTCAACGACGAAAACCACGTCGGCCCTGTTAAAGCCAATTTACCTCCGGTGGTGGTGGAAATCGCAGCCGGATCTAATCACACTGTTGCGTTAACAGCCACCGGAGAAGTTTTCACCTTTGGAAATAACGCTGTGAGTTTTTACCAACTCGAAGCCCTTAGATGGTTCAATAACGAGGTGAAATTTTACAGAAAAATCAACTGGGGCGGAATTGCGTGACGTTTATTCAAACGGAAGGTCTTCTGTGGCATAGTACACCTCAACTTATACCGAATATTGGTTCTCAATATGCGCAAAAAGTTACCGGAATCGGTGCCTCGGGGGATTTGACGTATTTAAAGATCAGCGAAAGTTTACTGAGCCGGTCTACGTTGAATAATTCCAGATTCGTTGCGGATGGGAATAATATTCGTTAGTATTATTTTTTGAACACAACGTTGCATGTGTATTTAATTTTAGCTGGAATCGTGCATTTTATTAACGATTTAATTATTTTTCGTAGTCATGTTACCAATCGATGTCGAAAGCGACGATCAAAAAACCTTCGAATGCGTCGTAATCGAGAAAAAAACCGGAAACTTTCGTAGTTTCGACTCCTGCGAGCAAGTGAATTTCACAAACACGACGGTTTGTTACGATTCTCTTTACAACGTATTGTGGTGGTGGGTACTTCATCTGTATAAATTTTTCCTTCGCCTGAAATCCTTCTCTAATGAATTATATTCCGGTAGCATATACGAAAACGAAGCCGGAAGCTTGGAAAAAGGACCCGTCATCAAGTGCTATAACGTCATCGCCAGCGACGTACACGAGGATTTTTGCTCGCCTAATATTCTCGATTGCGAATTGGCCGTACCTGTCGTCACGATGCATACGATACCTTGCTATCAAGCTGTCATCCACGTTTTAGCTTGCTTGGATATGCTGGCTCAGGCGAGATCACGTAAAGACGCCTTCAAATCGTTGTTCATGGAGCAGAAAAGAGTAGTTAACACGAAATCTCTTCGTAAAGAGGATTTCATCGCTGTGAATAGATTTCAAGGTGAATTTTCCTCATTTCCAAAGATACAAATCGATAATTTCGAGTAAATCCTTTACACTCTTCACTCATTCGTGTTTCCTTAGGTCTTGGAAATTCGTGGACGTATAATGCTCATAATGCAGTGGAGGCTATTCGATTTTCATGCGATACCGATGTGCTCCTGGGAGGTATTGGATTATACGGAGGCCGAGGACATTACCACGTGCGCCTGAAATTACTCGATATCGGTTATGAATGTGATCCTGAGCCTAAAGATGGGCAAATTTTAATCAGCACCGATGAAGTTGTTTATGAATGCTCGCTCAAGCAGACGTACCCTTTTATGTTCGAAGAACCTATCTTATTACAAGTATTTTTTTTACTTCTTTTCCGAAACTACATAGAAGAATTTATACGGATTAACATGACGAATCTATTTCTTTAGGCCAATCGATGGTACATAATTTGGGCGCAGATAAAAGGATCACCAAGTGATTGCGGCAGCTCCGGTCAACCATACCTTGTCACCGACGACGAGTACGATATTTCCCCCATATAAACCTCGAAATAATCCCCGCTTTAATTATCCTTCTCATTCCAGAGTCGTCTTCCACTTCAAATCGAGCCTCCTCTCGAACAACGGAACGAACGTATCATCCGGGCAGATTCCGCAACTATACTACAAAGTCTTACTACCGGAATTCTACGTAGTCACGAATCTAGAAAACCCTCCTCCCGCCGTTATTCACATCCTTTCCCGTAAATTCTCTCATACCGTGTCAGAGGTCAGTATTTCTTCGAATATACCCTCGCGCGATCAATTAACCAATCATTCGTTTCCGCAGGACGGTTTCAAATCGTTAATTAACTTGTTATCGTGGTGCTGGGAAGAATTCAAGATGAAATATTCGGAGATATCGAATCTCAGATACTCGCCTTCGCTTTTAGAAGTCATCAGACAATTTGACAAATTAGTTTATATCAATCAAGCCTGTCAGCATTTAATTAGAGCGTTTATTTTCGAAATGTACCCGGATGGTTGTAAGTAGCTAAGTACTCAAATTATTCAAAAAATACCCTTTGTCGAATTATATTCGTTTATTTATTTTTTTCAAAGGTCGAGTTAAAGAGCGGAAATCCAAGATGAGTTACGTGATGGCTGAGCTGATCGGAGACGTAAGGGAATTATTGCAGAATATTTTGTCCGATCCTTTTCTGTTCGAGCATTTTATTCCGAAGAAAATCTCGGGTACGTGGAAATCAAAGCGTTTGTTTTCGATTTGTAAATACGAAAAAATTCGTCGAGAATTTTATAATTTTTTTGTAGATGAATGATGAATGAAAATAACGATTTTTTTATAAAAAATCCAAATTTTCTAGTGTAGTTTGATTTTTGATATTTTTTTAATTTTTATTTTTGGCAACACTGCTTATTTTAAGGAAATTTGAAGATTTTGCCCTACAGTCGCAAATGGCCCCAGGGTCGAGCGACTCAAAATAAAGAAAATTAAAATTGAAATGACGTTTGACGTTTTTTTGCTGAAAAATTTATGTTGTAAAAAAGCCAAATTTTCTGACGTAATTTAATTTTTGGTATTTTTTATTTTTGGCAACACTGCTTGTTTTAAAGAAATTTCCAAGTTTTGCCTTACAAAGTATAAACGACACTTTTGCAAAAAAAATTATTTTGTAAAAAAGCCAAATTTTGTTATTTAAAAAAATTTTTGTTTTTGGCAACACTGCTTATTTTAAGGAAATTTGAAAATTTTGTCATACAAAGTTGAAATGACCAATTCTTTTGCTGAAAAATTTTCATGATAAAAAGCTAATTTTTATTTTTGGCAACACTGCTTAAATTAAGGAAATTTCGAAACCTCCACTCACCTTCCCCCACTTCAAATGTAAATGCCATAAATCTAATACTTTTTGAACCCTTCTACTTGATAGATTGATGACGTCATAGAATAAGTTGTTCTTTTATCTTCATCAGACCTTTCCCTTCAACGGATTAATGACGTCATCGATCTAGTTAAACGGGTTGTTCCCCTCCCGAAATATTTTATTGGTATTGGGAATTGAAATAGGGTCATTTATCAAGGTCATTGTATCATATTTATTAAATGCTTAATTTTTTCATTCTTTCAACAGATGGAAGCTGCAACATATTTTATAAATTAGTGAAGCATATTATCAAAGAATGCAGCAACACGTTTGTATCCTGTTTCTACGTATTTTACCCGACACCGACTCAAAAATGGATCTATCTTAGTTATTTACTAAGTTTTGAACCGGTTCGTATGATTTAGACAAAATACACGTGTATTTTCATGGCAGAAACATGTCTC
Organism: Maconellicoccus hirsutus; assembly: GCA_003261595.1. Taxonomy (NCBI): domain Eukaryota; kingdom Metazoa; phylum Arthropoda; class Insecta; order Hemiptera; family Pseudococcidae; genus Maconellicoccus; species Maconellicoccus hirsutus. Next base: position 41,492 of record QBDW01000434.1, on the reverse strand, counting down.
ATATTTTGAATATCTTTTCAGGAAAACGAATTCGAAAATGATTTCTTAATTACAGCCACGTTATCCGCATTATGCGCTTCGAACATATGCTTGAAATTAATATTTCCAATATTACTCGGCGGTTTTGATCCTAATCAACTCTTTCAGGAGAATAAAAATGCAAATTCGGCGTCAAATTTTTACAACTATAATCCTATTTTAGCCGAAGTGATGATGACTCGAACCGAAGTAAGTAATATGGTTTCATTGGTTTGCTTGTTTATTCATGAACAACATTTAATATGATATGACGTAATGGGGGAAAAACGTAACCAACTGGTGAATTTTATTTACCTTTGTGTTTGGTTGGAATTGCAAACTACGTCGAGGGTTGATGAATCATCGACGAGCGTTGCATAATGGCCTTTGTGAATTTCGGACGCTACGAACAATGCGAAGCTCGTAAGCGACGAAAATATTTCGAATGATTGATTTGATGTTGTTTTCGTTTTTAGTTTGGTTTTTACGTACGTAACATGTCGATGGTTTGCGCGCTCGTAACTCTGTGTTATTTTCGTGTACCGATTTATCGTTTTTTTGAGTTGAAAAGTGGTTGATTGATTTTATGGAATTTTAGGCGGAAATTCCAATAAGTTTGTCGTCGTGGTTGTACGTTATGGGTAGAATATTAGAAATGGCGTGTAAACCGGTTGAAGAAGCTTTGCGTGGTGTTAAGAATCATCATGATTCGAAAATAGCTCTTAATAGTTGCCAAATTCTTTCGAAATTGGTTGCTGAGATGTCCGCAGATGCGATGGGTATCAATGTAAGTATTCTGGTAAGTGATGACCAGCGTTTTTTTGATTATTTGTTAATATAGATGTATGGTGAAGTGTCGGAAAGGAGTCGAGAAGGGGTTAATTTGAATTTAATTTAATAAATATCAAAATGACGTATTTTTTTGAGAAAATTAATAAACAAAATCTGTGAAAAATTTAAATACGTGTTTATAATTAGGGGAGTGATTATTCCAGAAAATAGTCAATTTAAATAATATTTTGAGATTTAATAAAAATACTTCGCTTAAATTAATCTTATCATCGTAGGACGAAGTTCAACGACGTAAAGACCAAATGCTCCACACGACTCCATTACGTTTCCGCAGAGTGAACGCCAATAGATCATGGAACACCGGCAATGGCTCTCCAGATGCCATCTGCTTCACCGTAGACAAACCAGGAGTAGTGATCGTCGGAATAGCAGCTTTCGGCGGCAGTGGAAATTACGATTACGAGATCGAATTACTAGATGAAGTAAGCAAAGATTGCCAATAATGTAAAATTATTACAAATTTTATATTGATTTCTTTTCTAAGATCGCGACCAAAGGAAAAAACAACTCTGATTATAATTTAAGTAACCCTCACGCGAACTGGAGATGTATAGCTTTATCAAGAGGTTCATTTGGATCATCCGATTACAGCGGAAAAGACATCGTAGAATTGAATTTCGAGTACCCAACCGCGATTCAGGTAAAAAAATCTCGAAATTATTTGTAAATTCAACTCGATTAATTGTGAAATGGTATTTAGGAAAATACGAAATATATTATTAAGCTGAGATTACGAGGTAATCGAACGAATAACGGAGAATTAGGCCAAGCCGTAGTCACCGGCCCGGACGATACCGTTTTTAATTTCATCAGCACCGAAATCAGTTTCAATGGGACATCTGTGTCGAGAGGTCAACTACCCTACATCATTTATTACAGGTATTTAAATACGTGTAAAATTTGAATTTATTTTGAAAAAAATTTACCGTAATTTTTTTCGACTCCAGATACCCTCAAAGAACCACGCAAGAATTACAGCAGAAGAAATTCGTCGAAAATCAAGCTTACGAGGCCATCGTGACTATATCGAATCGTATATTTTCCGAAATCACGAATATCCTAACGTTAGCGAACGATTCGCCGAATCATAAAGAAGTCATGGATATTTTAGTCGATGCTCCGATCATAACCGCTTTGTTGCCTTTGTTGGTCACTCATCTGTCGCCGTTGGTCGCCACAAATGCCAAAGTACGTCTTGAAGCTGAGGTGATGATCACTGCTAATACGTGCTTTTTGTAGATCGCCTGTCACGTGTTGAAACTCATCGAAGAATTGTTACCGTTGGTGTGCCAAATCAATAGGAAGATTATTGCTAATACGAAAGAGACGTCGGGTGCTGAGAGCTCTTCCACGGTGAATTTTGCCTCGAATTTTGTCACCACCTCGCCTCATTATTCATTGGTCGAGAGCGATCATCCGTATAAGAGAGCTACTGTTAGCAAATATATGTAAGTTTTGAGTTATTATTCGTTTTAGCCGAATTTCCCTTGGAAATTTGGACTTGACGAGGTGGAGCTAAGCTGAAGCATGAATTATCGTGCTTAATTAACATAAGAATACAGCTTGGCGGTTGCTTCAGGAGATTACAGCTCCTTTGGGGGGGAGGGAGTCAGAAGAACATTTTGTTAGGTACTTTGACATTTGTGTTGGTTTTTTTTTCAATTTTATGGCAGTAGGAAGGGTGGGGAGGGGAGTATTGGATAGATAAATTTGAAATAAAACAAAAAGTACAAGTTGAAAATTTTTTGTAATTTTTTAACTTTTTTTTTCCTATTTTGCTTTTCGTGTTATTTGTGGAAATTCGGCCATTATCATTTTCCATCTATTTTCACCTTAATTTATGCTTCTTTCGCAGCGTTAAATTCCCAGAAAGCGTTCTCTGGCTCAGTCTAGAATTCGACCCACGTTGTGGTACAGCTCAAGAAGAAGACGTGCTGAAAATCTACGTACCCGATTTCTCGTCCAAAGATAACCAAAGTAAATCTCGCAAAGTCTATCGTCCATTGCCGCGAACTTACGGTAATGACAAACACGCCTGGCCCGGAACCGCCATCATCCTGCCAGGTAAGAATTTGCTCATTTTGCGAATCCAAATCTCCCCTCAGAGCATAAATTTAATTTCTTTGATCCAGGAAACGAAGTAATATTCTCGTTAGAAAGCGCCTCGAAGTATTTATCTCGCGATCGAGGCACAACCTTCGGATTCCGATGCTTGGTAATCGGCTTCGAGATGGTGAATATAGACGGTATACCTCGTTTGGAATTGGAATTGACGAATTTGGCGTGTAGATGCGCGTCGTATCTGATTAAGAAAAATTTCACGTGTGGTAAGTGGATTTTTCCTCTTCGGAGATGTTTCTCCGCGATTCCAATATTTTCGTAATTTTTACAGACGATAATAGCGACGCGATTAATATAGAATTAGCGGAAGCGGAATACGGCGCTCATTGCAGCGTTCTGAATCGTGGAATGGATTTCTATAGAGATGGCATCTTCGATTTCGACAAGTCGTCTTCGTTTACCAGGTAAATTTCCACTATATTAATTCCCCCTTATTGCTTATTGGGTACTTCGCTTTTAAACCAGACGCTGTATATTTTAGCATCTTCTATATCATTTATAGTCGAACGAATCCCAACGATTGTCACTTATTTAATAGAAAACTATTTTAGAGAACTTTGAACTTTCTAATTGTCGTAAATATACGCTTATAACTACTTTATATTCTTGTTCGCGAGAGTTTCGTAATTTGGAAATTAACTCGAAACGAGACAACGATGGTTTCTACGACCTATATTCGTATTCAACGATATCATCTCTTATCGATTTTTCGGTTCGCGATCTAATTGCTTGATTTTTATCGCCGCGGTGAAGGTGCATAGTGCGTAGTGAGTTGTAGAGATATTAATCCCTTTTTTTTTATTTTACCAACAGCCATAGACCAAGTTAATTATTTCGCGTAACCAAAAATCGACGAGATGATCTTGGCGTTAAATATGGAAGGCAACGTGGAGATTTTTTTTTGCCGAAGGATCGCATCGCAATTTTTATTTATTTTTTATTTCGGTTTTATTATTTTTATGTTTTTTTTTGTTTTGTAAAAATCGTGTTTTATTATTTTATTTTTTTGATTTATATTTTGAAAAATGTTATCGTGAATGAGTTAATTTGGAATCGGCGTGTTTACGGGTTGCTCGGATCGAAATGGGATTCAACCCCGAAAACTCTTTTGTATAGTTTTATATAATTTTTAATTTCATTTCGAATTCATTTTACCAAGTTTTTGTCATTCTTTTTATTATTTTTCAGTCTAATCATATTTTCGTTTTACCTAAGAAAAGGTACAATAAACTTTGTACGTAATATTTTTTAATCTAATTTTCATTAAAGCTAATTTGATTTTTTTTCGACTAAGTTTTTTTTTTCATTTGTAGCTAAAATTTTCACATTTTTTACAATGTCGAAAATACAAAGAAAATAATTTGAATGAAAAAAGTCGGTAGCGTTATTTGCGATGAAAGAATCTTCGCGAAATATGCAGAAGATAATTTCTCCCCGTTCATCCTTGTTCCCCTTATCGGTGTCCGGTGTTTTTTTTTTTACAAATATGTGAATTAATCATTTGCTGAAATGTAAATTGAGATTTTCTGCTGGAATTCATTTCGATAAAGAGGGAAAGAAAATTAGAATTTGCGGTTTTTTTGCGTTTTTACGTTAATTCCCCTTCCACTCCTGTTTTTTACACTCTTACAAGTCGTAATTATCGCGAAACGCTTTTTTTAAATTATCGGAGGAATTTTTTTGCAATGAACTGATTCATGTAAAAATTGTTAATGAAATTTGTGTTGAAGAAAATACCCCAAGTTTTCTTCAATTTGCATTTTTTTAACAATTTTTACATTGAAATATTTGCATTTCGTTAATTTTTTCAAGAAAAATTATTTCATTTTTTTAATATTATTTTTGTTTGATTTCAACTTTCCGTGATTTTTTAAATATAAAAAAAGTTTGAAAAAATACGTACAGTATTTAATTTGCTTGTAAAAATAAAATAAACTATACTAAATCTCTCAGCCCCACCCTCTACTCTTTTCCCCTCATCCTCCCCTCCCCTCTAAAATCATTTTTGCAAAATGATTAAAAAAATCAATTGAAGAAATTTCCTCGAGAGTTTTTTGGGCAAGTAAATCTCAGATTTTTTAGTAAAATTATGTATATTTTTTTCGATGAAAATTTGTTGATCAACTTGTACGTAAAAGAGTTATTGACACTTTGGATACGAAATTTACGATGTATTTTAATAAAGCAGCTAAAAAATCAATTTTTTAGAAAATTAGAATTAACTTTTCGTCTTGTCAATTTTTTTTACCAAAATTGTGAAATAATTACGATTTTTTTTGTTGAAAATATCAATTTAAAAAAAATAGTTTCATGTACTTGGAAGATTACGATATTCGTCTGCATACTTGATCATCTCCCCTCCCCTCTTCACTTCCTCCCCACCGGGCTCCTTTCTCCTTGCATGTTGTTACTTTCGTGAAATATTGAAAAAAACCCATTCGAAGTTGAAGGTCGTAAAAAATTTTTCGATAAAAAGATTCCCGTTTAAAAAATATTTCGGTATTTCATAATCAACATTTTTTGGGCACCTTGTACTTTGAAATAATTTTTGAAAATTTTTAATACGGTTCTTAATTTTTTTTTTCGCGGAAACGTCGTATTTTCACGATAACAAACTCTCATTCAGAGTGAAATATTTCCGAATAATTGCTCGCAATATGACGTTGGTAAAAGTACCGATAATTCGAGGAAAATATTCGCGTACGTGTTGAACGCTAGATTCTAATTTTAAAATTAAACGACGAAGTTTTGTAATTGTCGACGAGGTATTCGTATACGTATTAAATCCGAGCATGACAGATTATGAATTTTTTATCGGTATTTACTCAAGTATGCGTTGTTGTTCTTTGTATAGCCCGATAATTTCGAGTGAACTGTTCCTGAGCCCAGTTGTATTCGTTTAACTTGTTGCGTATTTTCTGTCCGATGTTCTTATTTATATGGCGAGTTTTATTTCCATACGAATTATCGATAACGAAAGGCGGAAAAAAATTAATAACAAAAGATATCAACGACGAGGATTTATTTATGTTTCTGGCGTAGGCGCAAAGGTAAATATTCGATTGAATCGAAACCGTGGCGTCGTCGAAGAACGAAATGATTTTATTTTTTCACAATAATATAAAGAACCTAATGAAGCGATGTTTTGTGAATTGAGACGTAAATTTAAATATGTATCGAAACGAGGCTTAATTGTATAAAAGGATAATTGATGTAAAAAATATACCATTTTGAGTATACGGAAGACGTAGGAAGAGGAGCTCGTTTGCGATAGAGGCGCGTGTTTTCGCGATGGAAATTTAACCGTTGTTTTTGCGTCAACGAGATTCAATCGATTCGTGCGTTTTCCTATCTTATCCAGGAATTTGAAGTGCTAATCTGTGGTATTACGGATGGAAAAGAATACGGACGAGGGGGTGAAACGAGCGAGATATCGATTTATGCGTTTTTTTTTTCCCCCGAAACGATTAAAACGATTATAAAAATTATTACGATCGTTAGAAATAATATTCAATTAGGGAAAAATAAACGATATCGGGAAATATCGAGTTAATTTTCAACGTGGTGCCGCTGTCATGTGGAAATTCCTTCGCGATTTGATGAATACGTAACGTTTAATATTTCTCGACGTATGTAGCATTGTTTATCCTCGTTGGATTTCTATCTCGCGTTTTCTTTGTCGCCGCGTAAAAAGATTAAATTCTAGAAGGAGAATTTGACAAGATTTTTTTATACGTTTGCTTTTGAAAGAAGCGGAAAATTTAACGAGGACGTGGTTATTAGAATTTTCTCGTTTTTCTCTCGTTTTACGTCGTTGTTTGCGTATTTTATGTAGCCGCGGTTTTGACGTTTTTTTAATTTACTCCGCGAAAGGAATTTTTTCGAGTCGAATATAATATAGCTGGGTTAAAAGAGGGGTTGTCTTCGAGATGTGCAAAAATTCGCGAAATAAATTTTCACTCGGAGAAAATTGAGAAAATTTTGATGTCTTTTGCGAGGATCTTCGTGGAGTTATTTTACGCGATTTTGTTGATTTTTTCCCCCTTTTTGATGACGTATCAGAGAGAAATGTATATTTTATGGAAATAAAATTTAGATCGGGATGTGTTTTAGAAAGCTATCAAAGTCGTGAAATAATTCGATTCTAGTGAATTTTTTTTGGACACCCTGTATCGTTTTTTGATGGCAGATTGGAATTTTATGAAGATGAAATTGAAATTGAGATGTGTTTCGGAAAGCTATCAAAAGTCGTGAAATGGTTCGATCTTAGATGGAGTTTTGTTTTCGGACACCCTGTATAGCATTTTGATGGAATATTGGAAAAAGTTATAGCTTTTTTTTGATTCTTTGTTTTGTATTTATATTTGACGTTTATTTATTAGAAAAGGTGTTCGCAATGAGGCGCAAGAACGTGAAATGTTACTGTTTTTGCTACAGTGTGTTTGAAAAGTTTCGAAATTTGTGAAGTAAATCGAAAATGTGCAGGTTGCAGATAGGCTTAGATGATATAAAACTTCGCGAGAGGATGGTTCGTTTTGTAAGTTGGAATAATGATAGGAGGCAACACTGATAATGAAGAATAATTTATTTAAAAAATTTTATTCGTTCAAAAATCGAGGAAATTTTGTTTCAAAAAAGAAAAATTTTAAATAACAAGTTGGCGAAAATTTTTGAAAAATTGATATCTTGATTTTTTCAACACCTTGTAACATTATTTTCTCGTCTCGTATTTTTCGATTTTCAAATTTTATGTTCAACTTATCGCAGTTTTTTAATGGGGTTAACAATTTTTTGAGCAATACTGAAATTGAGTTGAATTTCATTATTTTAATCGGCAAGTACACGGTGTTCAAAAATTACCAAATTACACGTATGCTCGCATTACGTAATTTTTATCGTTAGAATATTTGAAAAATTTTGTTTAAAAAAAGGAAGTTCGAGCTATAAAAAATTTTACGAAGAAAAAATTGCGAAGAATTACGATTTTTTGAACACCTTGTAATTTTATTTTTTTTTCTTTCGATTTCAAGATTACATTCAAATTATTGGAGTTATTTTTGGTAAATTTGATTTTAAAAAATACTCATATAAAATTAGAAAATAAACCTGATTCAAAACCCTGACTGATCAATTCACAGCGGTGACGTCATTAATGAGAAATAAGATTATCCATTTTCAATGACGTCATTGATTTTTTCCAGTGTTTTTTATGATCTGAAATTCATCCTGCAGCATTATTGATTTTTTTTTCAGATTTTTAACAAATTTCCTATTCAGATGAATTTTCTGTCATTTGTACGACGTCATTGATTAATTTTATTTAAATTTCGGCCTGTTTTTTCTACAAATCTACATAATGTATTATATCGACCTAGTAATGCAAACAATTCCTATATAATGCTCAACTCGATAGTTTCTTTTCTGTCAAAATTATGGATCAATCATCTCTAAAATCCCTGAAAATCTTTTTAAAGCAATGACGACGTTATCAATTAGCAAATTTGTGCCGTTTCTAATCAAACGTGGCATTTTATCACGTAAAATTACGCACGTAAAAAAAATCTATTTCAGGATTCGAAAATATGTCGATATTGAAAAAATGTAAATTCGTGCATCTTTCGAAGTATTTTTTGGTTTCCCCTCCTCCCGCTCCTCTCCTCCGCTCATCTGAAGAAATAAGCGGATAAAAAAACAATATTCTCAACATTTTTTATTTGTTGGTCAAAAATTGAGCTACAATTTTGTAATCTTTATAACATTCCTCTTCACTTCTCCCCTTTAAGTTACGACTATCGTAGTTTTTTTTCGCGAACAAAAAAAGTAAAATAAAAATTAATTTCGCTGTTCTACTTGTCCAATGAGGCAGACCGTGTTTCGATTCCAATTTTCAATGGAAAATTGAACGAATTTGCATAAAGTAAATCGAGCACACTGCCACATTGAGAATTTCGTATTTTCCGGTTTTTAAGTCTGGAATCGCTTCGAAGGAATTGGCGTTACTCCAAAGTTTTTCACTTGAACGAAAGGTGGTTTGCGGTATTTTATAGAGAAAGTACGAAAATATCCATCGTATTTTATAAATTTGAAATTAACTCCTACGAAGCTTATCACAAAACTGAAATTTTCGGAAAATACGTTTCTTAAACAATAGATCGTGATGGGATTTATGGTCATTGTTGTTGCGAATTGACACGTGAACAATTTTTTTCCACCTACATCTTCTCTTTCTCTTTTCACCCACGTAATTTTTACAAAACTCAGTCCTTGAATTTTTTTGTATTGTTTTTCATCGATAAGAAAGACGTCATTTCGTAGACATCCTGTTTTCGTCTCCTTAGCGATAAATTTTCTTCTATCGTTTCGTTGTGTTCGCGTCCAAAATGAAGTTTTTTCGTTTGAAAATTTACTCGAGCGATGTTTTTAATTTAAAAAATTAGGTCGTAAAAATATACCTGAAGAATTGCGTGGAAATTGGAAAAAGAAAGCGTTTAGACGTTTTTCTCTCATTTTGACATCGAACGCGATTCGTAACGAAGGCTGCGCCGTCAAAACGAGAGAAATTCATTCGCCGAACGAATTATAACCAACTCGGTTTAATTAATAAGTTTACTATCGATTAAATTTTCCACTAGAATAAATACGCCGCGTAGACCACGAAAACCTACCGCGAGTTTTCGCGCCACGCCGCGTCAATGTAGCGAGAAATCTTTCACGTTGACGAGCGAAGACGACGTATTCGACTCGGTCGTATTCGATCGTCGAATAAAATTACACAAATTCGAAATCGCTATATTTATAAATTGCACGTAATTAATAAAAACATTTTTCGAGACGAAACAAAGCGACGCTAAATTTTTTTTCTTTTATTAAAAAAAAACAATTGTTTTAAAAAAAGCGGCGAACAATTAACGCGATAAAGTAACATTCGAAGCTTGAAAATTAAGTGTAAAAATACCACCTACGTTAAACGGTACGATAAAAAGGGGAAGGGGGGTAAACAAAAATAATGTACAAGCGAAACGACCTCGTTTCGGGATTATTTTCTAAGATAATAAAAACAAAAGTTCTTCATTACTTAATCATATTTCGTAAAAGGTTTTAGACCAGAGAGATCATTTGGTATGAGGAACGTGTTTGCACGAGGGGAACGACTCTCCACCGGGATAACGAGCCCAATTTATTTTCGAACCGAGGAGGCGGGTAGTCGACGCGGATAAAAAAGGTAACTCGAAGACGTAGCGTCCTGGATTGCGTATCGTTCACGTGATGGTTTACTTTGCACGCGGAAAACGGGGCTCGTCGAGATGGCCGGATTTGTGGTAGATACGGCACAGAGGTGGGGAGCGGGGGATGATGCGAAAGCTGCGTTTATTTATAAATCGCTGGTGAGCAGGTTGCGCCGATATCCGGCGTGTCTGCGGCTTCGATATTCAACCGGTTCGTACCGGGTGGACACGCGTTCGGTGGCGATTCGACTAGTACATTCTTGAAGCGGTTCGGTGCATTCGACGATAACCTGCAGTTCGGTTTCCTTGTATAACCGACGATCGGGCGTAACGACGGCGCGACGGCTGGTGGACGGTTCTTCGTAGCAGGGCGACCGCTGCTGGAAGCTTTGGTCGACGGGTTCGTGCAGAGGCGACGATTGCGAGACGCTGATCCATCGCGATCTACGGTCGCGGTACCAGTACGCGTAGAAGAACAGGAATAGCACCATGACGGCGATGGCGATCATGCCGAAGGTGATGAATAGGAAAGCGGCGTGGGCCTGTTCTTCGCAATATCCGCTTTTGTAGTCCTTCAGACGCATGTATTGCGTGTCCGATTTACAGGACATGATCTCGTCGAGGAATATGCTGGGTCGGATTTTATCGACGGGGTAATTATGCGAATACATTACGACATCCGAGACCCAATGATCGACGGATTCGCAATCGCACAGTTTGTTGAAGTAGATCCAGTCGAGTTTCGGGGTGAAGCTGCCGATGTCGAATAATAAACTGGATTTTTGCACGTCCGAGATGGTGTTGTTTTCAAATATGAATTCCTGCCGGCCGCTGATATCGGAGATATCTTTTTCGACGGTGATGCCGATAAAGGCGCCTTGCTCGACGGCATGGAAGATGTTGTCGTCGATGAAAGCCGGACCCCTGAGACGGGCTACGAACGCTTCGCCTTCGAGGTGCGAAATGTAGCAGTTTTGTATATGGAAGGTTTGCGGACCATTGATGCGGAAGGCCGAGCTGCGGATGCGGTTGAAGACTACGCCATTGATGAGGAATTCCGTCTTGATGGAGATGTCGGTGAGCGTGCGACTGGGTAAGATGGCGTTTACGCGGCCGCCCAAGATGGTGAGGCGTTCTAAGGCGAATTTCTTGAACGCTTGGTTTTGTACGTTGATGAAATCGCAATTCTTGAATGTGATAGATTTACTTCCGGCGAGACTAGAGAAAGCGTAGGATTTGATGTTTTCGAAACGTACTTTGGTAAATACCATCGTGTCTATTCGGCCCCGAAACGTGTAGTTGGGCAGTTCGATGGTGGAGTTTTCGATATAGATGTCGATACCGTTGTAGGGGTAGGAGTCGTAGATAGCGCTGTCGTTCCAACTGAACGAGTTCTCTTCTAAGGTGATGTTTCGTACGTTGACGATTTCGATACGATGAAGGCTTCGTAGTTCTTCGAATGATTTCCTACGGATGAATAAGTAGTCGCAGTTTTTCACCAGAACCGATGTAGTGATCGGTATTAATTGGTTGATGCCGCCTTTCGATATTTCCAAGTTCTGCGAAAATAACGTCACGTTAATGTGGTGAAAATTCATATGCTAATTAGCCATTAGTTAACAAATAAGCTTCGTGGATGAGTTGCGAATGGAAATGGAAGTGAGAAAAGTGGCAATTTATCGACTTGGTATTTACTCTGTTTCATTATCATGATTAATTTTTATTTGAGTACAGGAGCTAAAACGAAGAAGTTTTTCTTCTAAAATCGATAAACAAATAAAACATACTTCGATGCGTGGGTTCTCTTCATAAAACGTGCAGCGCGCTCTGTTTGATGACGTTGAGATTACATGGCCAACTTCAGAGTAGAAGCGCCATCTATAAGATTGCTCATGTAACATTGAACCGACTTCTGCTAAGGAGAAGGGAGGGGGAAGTGTATAGTAGTAACGCATTTCAGCGATTTGTTGACTCTTTATAAAGTCCAAAAAACGATAAATCGATTCGGAAAAGTTCAGTCGATTTGCGATTTAATTGATCTAATCGATTCAACTCATTTTCTAATTGATTAATCAACTCGATAAACTTGAATCAATTTGATTAACTCAAATGGATTCGATAGATTTGATCGAATCTACTCAGATTAATTCGAATTGATTTAAAATTGACTCAAATTGATTCCAATCCACTCGTATAATCCAAATCAACAAATAAACCAATTGCAAAATTAAAATTTCGATATACATATTTTGTTAAAAAATAATAGAAAAAGTGACGAAACTTGAGTATTAGAACATTTGAATTTCAATTTCAATTCAGACGAAAAAAGTAAATAATGGAGCGAAATAATTTTCAATTTTCATTTTCCAATCTATTGGGCAAAATTTGAGAACGCTTTAAAAGTTGAAAGTAAAAACCAAACAGGTTCAATCACTTTGAATCGACTCAATCGATTTGAATCAGATTAATTTTTTATGAAAATTAATTCAAATCGACAGCTATAAATTAGATATTAGTCGGTCGCGTGTTTCGTTGTTGATTAAATAGATAGCGTTTTTCGCTGATATCGGTCATGTGTTTAAAACATTCTCATATAGAGTGCGCTCTAAATTTTTCTTCAATTATTAATGTTGAATCGACTTGATTGATTTGAATTGACCCGATCAATTAGTCGATTTGCCTGCTGAAGTCGATTCTTCATAGAAGTTGATCGATTTGAATCAACAGTCCCGAACTAGATATTAGTCGGTCGTGTGTTTCGTTAGTGACCAAATAGATAGCGCTTTTTGCTGATGTCAGTCGCGTATTTAAAACATAATCATATAGAGCGCGTTCTCGACTTTTTTTTAATTATTTGAAATGAATAGTGATTTAATGGTGACGTGCAGTAAAGGGGGAATCAATTACCTGAACGAATGGAGGTTTTGATAATGATTTTTGTTACTTATTTGTTTTGAAATTTTCATGAATATTTTTAAAGCTGTAAGTACAAGTAATTTTATTCGTATAAAGCTAGAAATTTAGGCTTCTTCTCCTTGTCATTTTGAGAAAATAATTTTCTATTGAAAATCACAGGTGAAAAATTTTTTTTGAAGGTGAAGTTTATGAATCTGATTGAAATTTTGGTACATGATAGATTCTTATAGGGATCTCCCATAAAAAAAAATTGATATTCTGTAATAAAATTGATATTTTAAATAAATTTAAAAAAAACAAACATCTTGATCACTCGGAAAAATTTTGAAACGAATTTCTTTGATATTTTTTCAACCCTTCTCCCTTGATATAAATTTTTCTCAAATTCCGCCTTCCTGGGGCTGTTGTTAATATTTACAAAAACTAGGAAAACGTACAAATTAGCGTATTCGATGCGTAAATTAATTATAAAATACGAAAATTTCTAGTCTTAAATCATATTAAACATTTTTCGACGCGGATACAAAACTACCCCCTTCCTCGCGCACACTCCAAATAACAAATCTGCCCATCTCCCAAAAGCAGAAAAATCAGATACTCGTACATCACGCGCTGTTTTTTTTTTCCTCAATCCGAAACTGATTATAAATTGCAAATAGGCTCATAAATAAACCTTACCCCTTCCGTTTATCCTGTTCAATGATAAATCGCGGCTGTAAAACGAAAGCATACGCGAAGCCGTACTCCTGGACGTTTGTACGTACGAGGTTTTTTGGCCATATACACGAACACGAAAATCGAAGTTTGTGTATTAGAAAAACGAATGTGTGTATACGGTGTATTCTCTCTATAGCGAATTGAAAGATTACCTTTACACTTGGGAATACCCTACAATACGATACCTTTTTGCTCGAGTTAATTTTTAAATGTTACAAAAAAGTGTTTACGTATGAGCAGATCCAGCTAGCTAACCTAATTGCCGCAATGAAAGGATTTTATCCGACTGTGTTCGTGTCTGGGCGCTAATTCAATTATCCGTGTTCGAGGTTGTCTTACGAAATTCTTTCTACAACTTTTCCAAGCTACGCGTTTCGTTTTTAATTGAAAATTTACGATACGTTGCCTCGGTAGATTTTTTTTTCTTTCGTGCTTTTACACGATACGTCTTTTTAGGTGTAAAAGTATTTGGGTTAATTAGTAAAGAGACATTGTCAACGAGTCGGGTGGAATTTATGTCAAAGGACAAGGTTGCATTCGTGGAAAAAGTTCGCCTTTTTGGTGAAACATCGCGGGGAGAATTTTCCGTAATTTTCCGTTACTTTGAATAATTCTCGAAACGCGAGCTTTTTTGAAATCTTCGCGTCTTCCTCGTCGCGAAAAAAAAAATTTAGCTGGTAGGCATAAATATTCATGTTTTTTCGCGATAATTTTCACCTAATGGGATTCAAAAGCTAAGAGGTGTATTTGGAGAGTTTTTTTCTCACGTTGAAAGAATCCTCTAGGTGATCATTTTTTATTATGAGTGATGAAAGGAGAAAATACGCCTTCGCGGAAAAAGTATTCGAGGTTGAAATGTACGCAGTTGTAAATGTATGTTTTTGCGAAGAAATGGGAGAAATTGGGAAAGGGAAGTTTGTGGAGAATGTCAAAAAATTACGAAGGAGAATATAAGGCAGAGAAAGAGAGTATGATGAGCTCGACACGGAAATATTTATGACGTCATTAGAAGAACAAGAAAATGGCTCATTTCAGTTTTTGTATTCTGGTTCATTTTTACTCATTTTTTTAGTCTACCTTTTGAGTTCATTTCAAAGTCCGTCCGAAACTTACTTCTTGAAAATCACCTTTCAAAGTGGCCCCATTATTTCGAAATTACCCCGAATTACGATAAATGCTTACTTTAATGGTAATTTTTCACTTTACTTTTTTTGATGCTAAAAGGTCCAGTTCGTTTTACTGTGGTGAATCGGCACGAACGTATGCCCGTCGGGTTGATACCAGCCACCGCGTACTAGCGGGAGATGTACGTTTACGCGTCGCAACCGCGTAAGTTCGGAACAACGGACATTCGTGATGGTGCCGCGTTAGCGTACATCTCCCGCTAGCACGAGGTGGCCGGTATCCAGGTGACGGGCATACGTTCGCGATTTTTAAATATTTTTTTACGCGAAAACTATCGATTTTCTCGTCTTATTTAATATGAAGTTTTTTCTTTTTATTAACCTCCCAAACGCGTTGAAAACCATTTTAACCAAAAAAAAAAATTATCTCGATTTGGCACTACAAATGGTGTCTATAAAAGTTGTTTTTAGGGAGTTTTCGTATGTGCCCAAGCTCCACAAATTCTGGTTTTTGACTTGTAGATGCATAATATCACATCGATACATGGAAAAAATTTCCTCTGTCAACTCTTTTTTAATGGGGGGGTGGAGCCTCGGTTAAAAATTTTTAAATTCGTGGGGAGGGGGGATTAAGGCGATTGGAAAAATCTGAAAAAAAATATGTTATTTAGGCAGACGACCCCCATCTATGACCAACATTTCAAGTCGTTTGATTGAAAATTCGCTAATTACGTTTAAGCCACGTCACAAAAAAGCTCATTTCATAATTTTTTTTTAAATAACACTTTTTAAAAATTTTATTTCGTCTTAAATCGTAAAATTAAAAAAAAAGTGGATGCCTACTTCGAAATTTGGAAAATTTGACAAAAAATCGTGAAAAAAGTACAATTGACGGAACACCTAATTATCAGAAATTCGTAAAATTACTAATTTCATCAATGATCGAAGTAGTCCTTGCTTTTCTGGGAGTATTTCAAAAATTGATTGAATGCCATTGCAAATTTTAACGCCGAGAAAAAGAAACCTTTGGAAAATTTCCCATCCAACAGTTCTGGAAAATACACATCTCGGGATACGAAATGTTTCAAATATTTTCATTAAATTTTGAAAAGGGCAGGGAGGGGATGAATGCGATAATTTCATCGTCGTCGTTTTTTTTCTCATCTTTAAGGAACTGTTTCTTTGAGGAAACGTGAAAAACGACTGAGATTTAATTCTCTGCATTACTCGACATTTTTTTTATAAATTGAGAAATTTACCGAATTTTATTTGATATTTTATCAAAAGAACGAAAAATTCTTACTTTCAACTTTCTCTAGAAAATTCGAAAATTTCAAGCTTTTTCGTAAATCAATCCTTTTTTCCTGGGACATCGTTCATCGAAACGAGGTTTAATTAACTTGGCGAATATTACTTGAAATATGGGTCACCCCTGCCTCCTCCCCGCCTCTTCGACTGTTACAGAAAATGGCGAAATTTATGCAATACCGAAGGAGACTACGTCGGCGAGAAAAAAATCTTTAATAAATCGCGCGAAGGTATAATAATCGACGGATTAAAAAAATTCGTTATTTTTTATCAGTCGGGGCTGAGGAGAGGAGTGGTCGAAGCGCCGCCGCGAAACAACCATATTCGGAAAAAACTCTCGAGACGATATTAAATTGAAAATAAAACGAACATCGAACGAAGGCGAATATATAAATTCGTCGGGCGTTATTTTTCCCGCTTATTTTATCAACGACGGAAGTACGATGTAGTCGCGGGGAGGGAAAAAATACGTAAAAAATCAACGATTTGGAACTCGAAAAAGACGCGTTTGTTCATTTAATGCTGGAAATATTTCACGTTAAATTAACTGTTTACTTATTCGCGTCATGTTTGAATTTTTGTTCATCGCGTATAACTCGATATAGTATAAGAGTGTACTACCACATGTAGCACGTTCTACGTGGGCAGGAGGGGTAAAGTGGGAAAAATTAATACGGAAAAAAAACACCAAAGAAACACTCGAGGTTTTATACTTTTCCACCAGATCGGCTATATTTGTTTACGGCGTTTATAAGGAATTCCTTTGATGTATCGTTAAAGCGAACCCTTGTAAATGCGATCGAATTTTATTTGCCATATAAACGAATATAATTTGGTATATACGAGTTCATTTGTGTACGTAAACGTTCTTTCGTTCGGTGGCGGAAACGGAATAACTCGAAAGCGTTATTTTTGATTACTTCCTTAGAGCGGAAATTTTCTAACGTTTATCAATTTTCCGACGTTGGTACGAAAAACAATGACGTTTGAGTTCGCCAAGGTTTACACGTGTCGGTTCGTTAGTTTGTATTAAAAGATGATAGTAGGGTAATTATCTACGGTAAATAAATACTCACGATGTCCCCTCCGCTCGTCTCGTGTTCGTAGAAAGTATTAAGAATCGAACGTGTTTGTAGGATATGAAAACCGATATACGCTAAATACGCTACAAGGTGGACGAAAATAGGTGCTAAGTGTTGAGTAAACATTTTAAAAACCCTTTTTCGAATGTCGAGAATTATAACCGCGGAGGAATGCACCTTGTGTTTTTTTTTTCGCTCACGTTCAACTCAACGGACACGTGACATTATTAGCCAGCGTTATCGAAGCATTCGACGAAAAATGGTCGTTCGACAGCGCGAGGTTTTTTCGGGGTATGCGCCGGAATTGAGCAATTCCACCTTGGAGATTCGACGTCATTAAACGTTTTAGAAATGGAAAGACGGATTTTCGCAATTAACAGCTTCGACGGTCTGTCTTTGTTGGGTTCCCACCGTTTATCTTTTAATCCATTGTGACAGCTCGAGTTGGTTCGGTAATAAATCGCGAATTCGTGCGAAGTCCCTCCCCCCTGTCGTCGAACGCGCTGATACAATTTGAAGGGTATTTTTTAGCATCTCCGGAGAGGTGAAGAAAGTGAAAATAAATGTACCTATGTGTCAAATACCGTAAAGTTCATTGCCACCGTGAAAGTTTTTCAAGAAACGTACCACGAATTTACATTTTTTTTTAAGTAAATAAATGATATTTGTCAGGTTTAAAAGTTATAACAAGTTGCGCGTCACGTTTATGAATTTTGTTACGCGATAAGAAGCGTAGCTGTCAATTTGAAAATTTTCCATTATATTAATTTGCCACTTATACAGGCGAAATGAAGCGTTAATAAATGGTTGCTAGAGCTCGGAGGATTACAAGGGTGTGTATGTGATTCTCGTTTCGAAAGAAATTCGTGCCATGATTGCGGTCTTGTCAAAAGTGACGGTATAAGAAAATGAGCGTCTGGGGAATTTTTAAATTTATCGTCTACCGAGTGCTTTATGAGGCTGGGTTTGAAAAGTTCATACGTGCTGGGATGTTGATTTTTAGCGCCGTAATGCGCGAGCCTCAGCGGTCTCATTATGTGCGTGAAAATCGGCGTAGTCTTTGGGATTTTATTCGTGGCGGTGTCTGAAGTGCTTTAAAGTAATCAAAAAATCATCGCCATGGTAGACCCGGGGTTTATTTAATTTGGTAGAGGGGGAAATTCGTCGTGGTGGGGTGTAAGGGTCAGATTATGTTTTTCTTTAAGCCCTGGTAGCTTTTTTAAGGGTGTCTTACTTTTTTGAAGGAAATAAAACAAATTGAAAAAATGAATTTCGTGAGGTGATAAAAAAGCCATTTGAGTAAGCTAACTCAAAATGTAACAAATTTTCAAATTTTTGAGAAAAAACAAGCTGAAAAATTCCGTAAATAAAATTTTACCGGGTGTTAGTTTTTAGATGTTTGGTTAATTTGAAAAAAATCTAAATAAGTCACAAAAGCTATTGGCAAGTAAGCATAAGCGATTTGCCCTCGGGCTCAAATTTTGAAGATATTTGGGTGGAAAGTGGGTAATACTGAGAAACCTTCATGACCAAAAATTCAGCTCCCTTTCTCCCGCGTTTTCGAGAAATAATTTTTTTATTGAAAATCAAATAGGAATTTTTTTCTAAAATTATAGTTGACCGATTTAATTGAAATTTTACTACATGATGTACCATTAAAAGAGCCTTCCATGAAAAAATCAACGGCCCCTGCTCCACTTTTTCCCCTCCAAACGGACGTTTTCAACTTTATTTAATTTTTTTTTAGGTATCTATTACTCTGCAAAATTTTCAAACCTCATTTTTTCAATGTATTTTCGACCTCTAAATGTCGTATACATTTTTCAAAATTTTACCTCCGCGCGGTCGTGGTCCAAAATCTCAAAAACCGTGCCCGCGCGTCAGCCGGTACTTCCCACTACGCGGTAGCGCCTCGTTTACACTTACGCGCGATTTCGCGTCAGGCATGTTACTATCGTCTTTTTCGACTTCAAAAAAATCGCGATATAATCTTGAAGTTATTTCAAACAAAAAACGTTATACGATCTATAACCCAAAAATCGGTAGATTTTGAAAAAAAAAATTATTCAAGTAGTAAGCTTAAGCGTACGTGCGGTGAAAGGTACTTCCCACCGTGCAACAGCGCTTCGTTTGCAGTTACGCGCGACGTAACATGCCTGACGCGAAGTCGCGCGTAAGTGTAAACGAGGCGCTACCGCGTAGTGGGAAGTACCGGCTGACGCGCGGGCACGGTTTTTGCGATTTTTGACCACGACCTCGTGGAGGTAAAATTCTGAAAAAAATATATGATATTTAGAGGTCGAAAATACATTGAAAAAATGAGGTTCGAAAATTTTGCAGAGTAAGATAGATGCGTAAAAAAAATTAATAAAGTTGGAAACGTTCGTTTGGAGGGGAAAAAATTGAAGCGAAGGCAGTTGATTTTTTCGTGGTAGGCCCTTTTAAGGGTCTATCACGTAGCAAAATTTCAATTAAATCGGTCAACTGTAATTTGAGAAAAAAATTCCTATCTTTTTTTCAATAAAAAAATTAAATATCAAAATCTGAACCCGGGGGCAAATCGTTTATGCTTACCTGCCTATAGCCTTCAATTTTTTAGCAAAAAAGTGATTAAAATGAGGTGATTTTTTATTAAAAATGTTGAGAATTAGGTTAAACTTGAATTTTTCCAAACCCACTACATTTCTTATTGAAACTTCAAAGGCTGTTATGTTCAGTTTCCAGATGAACAGTTCAAAGGGTTTGTTTTTGGTTAAGATGAGAGTTATAAAAAAATAATTTAGCTCATTTTACTTCATTATTTATGCTTTTCCAATAACACATCTCCCATTGAAGTGTGCCACTGCTTATTTATTCCTCAAGAACTCTGAAAAAAGGTCACCTACAAGTGCACTTTTCCTTTTCTAGTTATGCATCAAAGGTCATCAAGTAACCCAATAATCGACCTCAATCCCATAGAAACTATTCCGCTTCTTTACCCCTTCTTAAAAATTTTGCAAATTTTTTGGTCCACCAACTTTTCACCCACCCCTTCCCCGTTGTTCTTCGTTTTATAATTATAAACCGAAGGTCATCGATGAACCCAGTAACGGAGCTTGATTCAGCAACCCTGCGATGTTTCCTCTTTCATCGGGCGAAAACTTGAAATTGCTTCGGTACATGTCCCAATTTCTAAACGTAAAAGATGTGAATCCCCCTTTGAAACCATCCTCGGAGCCTTGACTTTGTGAAATCTCCCTCCAAAGTACCCGTTTTACTTTTCGCATCCACCTCGCGGCGGTGTCTGCTTGGAGCCCGAAACGGTTGAGGGCGGGTGCCAAAAAAAGCTCACGTTTTTCACGCCATCAAAGCTTTTCGCTCTCTGGCGCAATATAAAACATCACCCTCTTCGTCTTTTGTTTCAATTTTATTCATCTTTGAACTAAGTTTTCGCTAAGTTGCCGTAGCAATTATCATTTATTAATGGCGAAATTAAAATAACGAAGGGCTATGGTAAAATTCATATTTCAACTGTGAAGTATTTCGGGTTCGGTATACTCGGTTCCATTATCTCATTCAAAGTGAAACTTTCCCTCTGAACCTTTTCGCGCGCGCCGCGCCGCGCCGACACAATTACATCGGAAAAATCACTCTGTATAGCGAAACGATGTTCACAAAAGACGATTCGCTGGGACATTATCTTCGCATTAATCACCTTTCGGCGCGGAGCGGCGGCGGCGTTTGTTATTTAAAACGATATAGTATCCGGAGGTTCGACTTGTATGTGGCGGAAAATCGGTACAAAATGTAAGATTATATATGTCGGGCGGAAAACCCTTTATGGCGTCTGTTGCGATATTTTGCTTCAAAACGTGATATTTTTTGCGTTGCTATAATGACGCGCGGTTGCTTTGATTAATAACGAGCGTATAATATGGCGGGGGGTTTGTTACACCGAGGTACCCCTGTGACAGTTTAAAATAGAGCCGATAATAAATGAGAAAGTTAAACACGTGCAATTAACGGTTGACACGAAATGGGTAGACACGGAGGTAATCAACGATTCGAGGTTGCCCCCTTCCCCTAGAATTATATATAAGGTCTGTGTGGCGAAAAATACGCTGAATTAATGCACTAAAAGGAGAAACCGGGGTGCTCGAAAAGAGAAAAATTTCGACTTGATTTGGTCGCAGTGACCATAGTGATAATCAAATTGAGGTATTTACATTGTACGGTTTATGATTAGTGCTAACAAAACCGCTGACCGAAGGCTCACCCCTGTATTTTGGTTCGCGTCGCATATAATGAACGCGACATCGGGGGCTGATTAATCACCACTAACTCGGATGTCGTCTGAAAGGCGAAAGGTATTTTTTCCTCGCTGAATATTTCTATAAAGGTATGATTTACAAGGTATCACACGTAGTAAATTACTATACAAATGACATAACGCTTTCGGTACATATTACCTCGTGTTGCGTGCTACTTCTATTATTACGAGTATTACGCCCCTACACAATGCCGGTGAAATTACCTTCTTGGAATATAGGTTGTTGGAAAAGTTCGCCTTTTTTTGTGCGCGGTGCCGTCGTCATCGTGTTTTATATACGGTAAAAGTTTTCGTTAGCGGGAGTTTCGACGGTGTTGGCATTGGTTGAAATGTACGTATTCAAGATGAGTATAATCTGAAGTTGGAGCTGGGCCAAAATGCTTTCATTTTTTCCTCGCGAGATGTACTTTTCAAGCTCTTGACCGGTGCGATATATTATCAATTGATGTGATTTCATTTTACGTGTCGTGCTTTTTGAAGAGGGCGCGAAGATATGCGGGCTTTTTGGTATTTAGTCGGTCATCTGGTGTGGGGCAGATTTTGTCGTGAATTAGCGTATCATTTTTGGCTGTGAATTTTATCAAGGCTTAATTGTAACTGACACCTTGGTCGAGGGTTTGTTAGGAGATGAGAATTAATTTTTTGTATTGTATCGTCATCGTATGAGGGACAGGAGAGATTTTCAGAGATTTTATATTGTCGTGAATGCGCTAGAACGTCATGAAGCTTTGAGTAGAATATCATCATTTGTCTCACATGTATTAGAATTTCTTTTAAACACACTGTGGCAGTCAAGTTTTAGAAATTTGTTTATGAGTGGTCATTACGTTCAAATTTTGGTCTATTTATCGTCATAGGCTACTCAACGTTTCCAGTATCGTACCCCCTCCCCCACAACATGCAAAAAACTCAGTAAACTTCCAGTTCACTCAAACTGTGTTGCACTAGTGAAGTATGATATTACCATAGTAAACTAAGCGTGAAATTGAAAAAAAATTCAAATAATAATTAATCATTTTTTTAAGTATTTTATTAGCTCCCAGGCATTTTTTTTCTTTTAGGG
The DNA here is from genome assembly GCA_003261595.1 of Maconellicoccus hirsutus. NCBI lineage: Eukaryota > Metazoa > Arthropoda > Insecta > Hemiptera > Pseudococcidae > Maconellicoccus > Maconellicoccus hirsutus. The sequence goes on along the minus strand of QBDW01000434.1, from coordinate 18,756 downwards.
TTAAAAATTAGCTCAAAAATACCAATTTTATTTTTTTACGATTTTTTTCACTCCTTTAATAAAATTTTTGCAAAACTAATAATTATTGGCCAAATTGATTATCTTTACATTTTAACAAACTAATAAAAGTGTCTTCCCGTCAAGAAGGGTGGAAGAAAGAAGGGCTTGAGAAGCAATCAAACACAAAATAGAATTTTATGAAAATTTTTTACTCATTTTTTATGAATACAGATATACATATAATGCTTATTCAATTTTTTAGACATGATGAGAACCATTTTGAAAAATATTTACTCTATTTTTGCGAATTATATTAAATTCTTTAAATTTTAAGCATAAAATATTTCCAGAACCCAACAAATTTGTATTCTGAAATTGAAATATTCCTTCCTCAGTTATTGAAAATTTTAATCTGAATATTTCAAAAAAACTTCAATGTGAAAACTACCGCGATTAAATGCATGAAAATTCTTAATAAGTAATATTTTCAACTTCTCCAAAACAAAAAATTAAGAAATTGTCCAACAATGGACTGACCCCTCAATTGAAAAAACCAAATATCATCGAACATATTTGTCTCGAGTTAAAAAGGTCAATAAATGATTTATTCGTATAATTTAATAATATCTTGCGCGATGAAATTGCCATCTCTGAAAGTCCTTTGTAGTTATTGGTAAGCTCATTCAACGTACATGTCTTGGCCAGTTGGCCTCTTCAGTCTCCGAATTCGAGTTCAACACGTGGAAGAACACGCGGTGTTAAACTTATAACTAAATTCCTGGGACTTGATTGCCATACCTTATCACTCGATGCGTATTTGAAAAAAGAAAATCATACTCTGTGTTAGCTCCTACATAATTCGCATACAAGTTCGGTTCCTTTTATTGTTTGCATCGTTTAACGCGACCTTGAAAACGCACCTATTCGCTTTCACATACACAACATACAAGTTGAGTTCGTTTCCGTACGGTGATTGGTCGACGCGTGACCTTGACGAATAACCTGTTATTCGCTCCTACACGACGACATACATGTTCGGATTTTCCCTGTTGTTTCTATTGTCCGGCGACACGACCTTGACAAGCGTCTTACTATTCGCTCCTACTCGACTATCATACAAGTGTAGTTTAATTTATATTATGTTTTTCAAAAACAAAGTAAACTCGACGTGGCGAAGTAACGCCTGCGAGTAATTTTCGTGCATGATCATCAAACAATCCTCTTGTCAAGTTGTTATTCGTTAGTTTTTTTTAACAAGTATAACGAAACGCGTCGTTATTCATACGAGTATTATTTTTTTGTTACACTTTCGGTTAATTTTTACGTGCTCGGTAAATGTATCATTTTGGTTAAAATTCATCATTCGTTACAAACAAGACGCGCCGCTGGGGGGGAGGCTGAAAAATTTAATTCCACCTGTGTGCATTAATCAAAACCTCAATTTGGAAATGAAATCTACATTTCACGTAAAAACCTTAATTTTAATCCGGCTTTTAACGAAATTACTCGTACGGAAGAATTATCGAGGGAACGGTGTGTGTGTGTGTGTGGTGAAAAAAAGCAAAAAAATTCCAAATTCACGCTTCGTACGAAGAATTGCGCGAACGATGATAGAAAAGAATTCGCGTTTAATTACGGTAACGAAATAAGTTGAATATTACTTTTTGAGTCGTCCTGTTTTTATAACACTTTGGCGAATTTATAAGGGTGTCGCGTTGAAACAAGGGGCGCGCGGTAGCGAAATGTAAACAATAATGGGTCTCTTAATGAAGGCATAACTCCCTCGGTATTAGCGTATATATATATAAATGTAAAATATAAACATGCGAGGATACTTTGCATTTTCTGTAGACTAGCCCCACAGCCAGCTTCCCGAGCAAAGGTGATAAATTACGACATTTTAACTTGTCTCATGTAGGTACTTTGCATTTTGTGTAGAGCTTGCAACTTCATTTAATATTACACGTGTACGTGAGCGTACATGCCATCGAGAGGTAGAAAAAAAAAACCGACGACGTTAACATTCTACGCGATGAAATTCGATCGTATTTTCGACGCGATGCATACACATTGTTATAATGTAATTCAAATATCGAACCGCTTGATTTGGAGTTTGCATTTGGAAAGGAATATCGTGAAATTTTAATAAGCTCGCGAAATAAAACGAAACGTTTGCGAATATCAACGGATCTATTTATTCGTGTGTTTTTTTTTTCGCCTTCGCGTTTTACAAGGGTATTTTTTTTCACATTCGTGTGCAAGTTTTATCGTTGCACGTGAGAGCGATATGTTTAAAAATGCATATTACAACGATGTCGAGTGTCGCGTAAAAATACCAACCTGATTAGGGTACTTGCATATACAGGTAATCTTGCCGACGACATTATCACAATGACAGGCATCCGAGTCGCAAAGTGTTTTCATCGCTAAGCACAGCCGGCAAAACCACCAAAATGCCATCAAAGTTAATAGTATATTATACATATCACACCATGGCGGTGTGGGTTTGATAATTAGCATCGTGTATCGGTCAACCGTCGACGGCGCTAATGTACGTTATTTTACGGCGAAAGACGGAAGGCGTCGTTGGTACGGACTTTCTACGGCCATGATTCCCATTCGAGATAAATTGCCGGTGTCGCTTGATTGATATCGTGTTTGTTTACGACCTGAAACAGAAATCGAGGCGAGGTTATGTACGAAATGTCATTTACGAGGCGATTAATCGCAGTTTCTTGGGATTTCTTCGATCGATAGAGCAAGGGTGTTTTTGCCTTTGGATTTCGAAAGGATCTAATCGATTGTTCGGTGGTTTCTTGGGTACGTCTGTTGTATGAGTGAGTGCGACCGAGAGTGTAGGTGCAAGACTCCTACAAGTGAATTCCACGGCACAAATATAGATAACTCAGAATAAGCGGAGGGAAGATCATTGATGAGAATGTAACATAGTTGCCCGAGACAAGCTGCTGTGGCACATATTCCTTACAAGAACCATCCTAGGTACTTGTGCCTGAAACACTTGAACGAACATCAATGGTTGGGTAGCCACTTGTTCTCGATCCCCCAAAATTTAAACCTCTGGCAAACGTTGACCCCTTTTTTATCAAGTTCGATACGTGATTCTGGCGTAGTTAACTCGATAATACGTTTCGTGGAAATGCATTTTTTGCAGGATTTGTAAATTTTTTTGCTTTTATTTTTTTCGAGGTAACCTTACTTCTCACTTAAAAATTTAAAAGGCTGCTCAAATTGAAAAAAATTAATTTATGTTTTTTTTGAAGCTCGTTTTGGGAATTTTTTTCCACTTTTTGAACATCTTAGTCTCCTGCTTGAAAGGTTCAATTATGACTCATTCAATTTTGACGTAATGCGATTTCTTCGTTGAATTGGAAAAAAATCTTTTTTTTTGATTTATTGTCGCTCAGGCTTCGAGGTCATTCGTTTTTGAAATTTTTGCCACTTTTTGAAAATCTTAATCTTTTGCTTGAAAAATTCAATTATGACTCCTTCAATTTTGAAGTAATGCAATTTCTTTGTAGAATCGAAAAAAATTCTTTTTTTTAATTCAATGTTGCTCAGACTTCGAGGTCGTATACTGCGTTAATTTTTTATGGTTAAAGTTCGGTTTAGGAAATTTGGCCACTTTTTGAAAATCTTATGCAATTTCTTCGTTGAATTGAAAAAAATTATTTTTTTTCAATTTAATGTTGCTCGAGCTCCGGAGCTTCAATTTTTTTATAATTGAACCCCGTTTTAGGAATTTTTGACATTTTTTGAAAATCTCATGCAATTTCTTCGTTGGATTGAAAAAAATTCTTTTTTTTATTTAATGTCGCTCATAGATTTATAGTTCAAATCCCAGCTAGCTTTATCTTTACGATTAATAGTCAATATGATATTAAGACATATTATTATAATTATTATAAATAATTTATTTATAATTTATTTTTATCGAATAATTGAAATTTTTATTATTATAATTCAATTTTACATTTTTTTTTATTAAATTTATCAAATTCAAATAACATATATTAATTTAAATGATTATTTATTTTTAATAAAATCTTCTCCTTGGGCTTCGGAGTCATATAGTGCGTTAATTTTTTTATAATTAAAGCTCGTTTTAAGAATTTTTGCCACTATTCGAAAATCTTAATCCTTTTATTGAAAAGTTCGATTATGACCCCTTCAGTTTTGAAATAATGCAATTTCTTCGTTGAATTGAAAAAAAAATTCATTTAATGTCGCTTAGGCTTCGGGTCGTAAAATGCGTTAATTTTTTTATAATTTAAATTTGATTTTTTTTTAATACAGATTTTCTTTCAATATGAAATTTGACCTCGTTGATGAGATAAGGTGGGGGGGGGGGTTAAAAATGAGAAATTTTTGAAAATTTAGTAAAAAAGAGTAATGATTTTTCCAAAAAAAATTCATTAGATACCCTGAGATCGCAAAACACATCAAATCTACAATTTACTTGAAAATTTTGTTATTTTTAAAATTTTAAAATTTCATCGCTGTGATTTGAAATTTTTTGAAAATTTTTCAAAAATTTACACATTTTTTTACTTTTAAAAATTTTTTACGTTCTAAAATTTTACTTTCAGAAAATATTAATAATTTTTTTGTTAATCTTAAGAAGTTTTCTATTCCTCAAATCTTTCATTTCGAATTTTGGGAATTCTCGTGAAATTAAAACGCACCCATTTATCTTGCGAGGAGATTACAAACCAAAAAAGGACTTATAGATCGCCACCGGATGACTTCCAAGCATCTGCATCCGCGCTCGACTATAATTCGAAGACCTCGCATTCACGAGAGGGAACCGATAAACGAAAAACGACCTCACCTCGGGGCACTCCGTCGTGTCGTCGGAGCCTAGGACGAAATTAATTAAAACGCTGGAAAGATTATACGCGTATACGCACAAGGCGCGACTTTTAATCCGTCGAAAATCCTAATTCACGTCGTCGTATTCACGCGGGCCCGAACATCTGTTGATTCGGAAAAGCCATTAACTACCTCGATAGAATTTTCATTTAAGGAGACATCGACGTTTATGTAGTAGTTTCACGACGACGACGACGTCGTAGTTGGCGAGCGCGCGCGAGGTGAAAAGAAAACACGTCCTTGCGATGACGGTGGACGGAAAATATGGGATTTTTAACGCGGTCGACCTTTCACGCCACATTAATTAGGTAATTACGCGTCGCCGGGCGAAGAATGAGTATTGTAGTGTTGGTTATTCGAGTATCGGGCGAGTATTATCGACGTACTATATCGAGAATTACACGCGGATAACGCAATTGACGGCGACCGCGGCTCGAAAAGCGTAACCGCGTGTTTGGGCGAATTTGCAAATAAACAGGCGATTTACCAAAACGTCCAAACTTGCGGGCGAAAACTCTGGGGCAAATATTAAATTCGAAATTCTCGTCTAAAGCGTTTATATTAGCTGGAGCTCGCTAAGCCGCACGGCGAAACTAGCGTGGAAATTTATTCGAGGCGCGTTGTTCGGCTTAAGACGAACCTATATCGATGTAGCGTTTATAGAATTTACAAGCACGTGGTTTCAGCTGCGGGTCAACTTTTCCAGCGTCTTAATTCCGATAAATGTTTAATTTCATCCGCGTTTAGGGTAAGTCAAACAATATCGTGAATTTTTCAATGTATTCCACAATTAATCGTAATTAATTGCCGATTTCGTTCTATCGAATGTGACCGTCCAGAGAGTTCGATTCGAATTTTCAAAACGACTAATTTGTCTTGAGTAAATATCTGATAAATTAGGCTGTATTTATTTACGGTGTTGTTTTTTTTCCACCCACACTTTGGAGAGTTTTTGGGAACGAGGTGGGGGGAGGGTATTTTTTGCGTCGATTTGATCCCAGTGTGGCGCACTTTAGGGTGCACTTACTTTTGGAAATTCTATTTCACATTACGACCGGTATTAAGGCGGATTGGATAAGTTTTTAAATGACGAGCTCCCGAATTAAAGCGTTTGACGCGCGAATTAGCGAAGCGCGGATTATAAGGATTGTGTTTTCATTTAATTACTTTAAATACAAAGGACATACGCGGACTGGATTTAAGATAAGGTAGATGTAATTTGGACGGTGTTAATTTACACGAGTTTTATCGCGCTTTTAATACGACGTGTTTATTTTACGAGAATATGTGGCGCAGTCCGACGAACAGCGGAGTCGCAGGGTTGACCGTAAAATGAAATTGCTCTTGGGTGGAAGTGCAAACGAAAGGGGTACGACGGAAATTGATCTGGTTGAGGTATTTATTACGATACGTGAAATGTGTATATTTCAAGCAGCGAGATGTTTTTTATTGAGAAGGGTATTTTGTGATGCTTGAGTTGAGATGTATTTGAATTTGTCGCAAAAGGTTGAAAGGGGTTGTGTTTTTTTAAAAAAAATAGAACGAAAGATTTATGTTTTCGAGGTGAATGTAACCAAATTTTCGCGAGGTTTTCGCAACTATTTTTCCGAGGTTTTTGGACCAATTTCAAAATCGTAGAGGTGAAGATGAGCGGAGGTTTGGCTGAAAAAGCTCAAAAAATGCCAAAAAATTCGTGTGAATTATTTCAATTTAAAATTTTTCACGACGATTAGTTCTTAAGTTTTAATTAATTCGAATTCACCATTTTGAGTCATTTTAATTGAAAATTTTCACGATAATGATTAGTTTTTAGGTTTTAATTAATTCGAATTCACCATTTTGAGTCGTTTAGTTGAATTCGTCTTCGAATTTTTCACAATAAATTGTAAAAAATGATAGAAAGAGATATTCAAATTGAAATCTGCATAAATTATTTGAAAAATTCTTTTAATTCTGAAAAATCGTTTCGATAAATAACCTGTTTGACTAGAAAGAGGTCAAGAGGGAATTTTAAAAAGAGTCTAAAAAACCGCTGTGCGACATTGGACCACTTACTTTATCAAATAATTTTAATATTTTATTTTATGGTCACCTTTTTATTGTTAATTCGATCAGAAATCACGAAAAATTGATTTTTTCATGGAAGAAAATTTGCGCAGAATTTCTTAGGAATTAAGGTTCTTATTTTTAAAATTTTCAAAACATCAGTTCGTGTATTTTTGGGCAATTTTATTCTAATTTTAAGCTGTCTTTAATTAACGAGATGGATTTTTCTTATAAATTTTGTTTTTTTAAAGAGTTGCATCAATTTTCTGTAATTTCTGTGTGATTGTTGTTTTTTTTGTATTTATAACAACTTTTTTTTTGTTTATTACTTTACATTTTTATTATTTTTGGACCTTTTTGAAAATTTTTGTCGTTTTATATTGATTTTTGTTCGAATGAAGTAACGTATCAATGAATCTTTTTGAAAATTTTTGTTATCTTATATCAATTTTCGGAAAAATTCAATTTTGATGTCGAATTAAGTGATCGTGATATAATTTAATGTTTTGAATAAATGTATCAAAAAATTGTGCATTTAACTTGTTTTTGTTATTTTTAAATTTTTCTCACTTTGTATCGATTTTTGGAAAATTATTTGAGAAATTCAATTTCATTTGTCGAATTAATTACGTACTCATTTTATAATTTGATTTTTTGAAAAAATGTATCAAAAAATGAAGCATTTTAGCTGCAATTTTAATTACATAATTAATTTTTCTGAGAAATCAGACCATTTCATGTAGCGTAATCAAAAATGGCCTTTTAAAATTTTTTTTCTCTTTGATTATTAGGTTAAAAAAAACGAAAAATTCGTTACCATCTTTATGTTATTTTTTCAGCGAACAAATATAAATTTCTAACCTCCTCCCTCTTTTTACTTCCATTCTAGAAAATGAAAATTGTTGTTTAATTTGCTGCTGAAAAAACTGTAATCGCGTAAAAAACAAGGGTGGGAGGGGAGAGAACGTGTATTATAAAATTTGGACTTTCAAAGAATCGGTACGAGTATATTATTATAAATTGTGATGGTAAAAAAAAACCACGAAATTACCGAAATTAAACGAAACGAAAAAAATCCACGAAAAATCGGATAATTTCAAAAAATAAGAAAAGAAACATTAGGAGAGAAAAAAAAAACTAGAATAATTTGGCCATATTTTCTAAATTCATTTACATACTCCGGTTAAAAAAAAAAAAAGACCAAGTGACAATTGGCGGATTTCGTTTTGCCAACATTTTAAACGCTCTCGCGTACCACTTAAATATATATCGGTGAAAAAATAAACGAAAATTTTCGAAAATTCCACGACCTTTTTTCTCGGCATGCGTCCGGACGGTAACGCGGAAAAAGGTCGAATTTGAAAATTACCATCGACGTAGTAGCTATACTCGATATAATGCACCGAAATGGAGAAACCATTTAACTACGGATTCGTTGTCGATACTTAAGGTAAAAATTATCGAAAGGCTCGAAATAGCATCGTCGCGGCGAATTTCCGCATATTTTGCAAATTGTTTCGAAAGCTCGGGCGTGTACGAGTTTGCGATAAAATTCCGCCTTAATCCTTCCGCTTGTATTTTTTTCGCACGGCCGAAGTTGAAAATAGGGGTTTAGGGGTTTATTAAAGAGGCATATTCGCGAAAATCGAGTACACTGGATATTTGTCGGAAAATAGAGGAGTTGATTTCGAGATAAAAACTTGCGGGCGCGAAAAAAGGTCGGCGGATTTTGGTCGGGGAACTATCGTTGATTATACCTTCATTTCTGGTTATTTAAAATGCGACTTAAATTTTAAAGGCTCTTTTTCTTTTTACAAATTGAAATTTATAATTCCGGTAATTTAAAAATGTTGGTAGCTCGTTATCTTTAGAATATTTCGTTAAATCCTATTTAAAGTACTTCATTGTTTTACGTTAAAGGCCAAGCGTAAAGTTTAGAAACGAGTCGCTTTTGTTGGCGCTATGATCGCGCGATTTCTGTTTTAATTGCTGGAGCTTTTTCATTAAGGCGATGTACTTTTTAAGCTTCATGTAAATTAAGCAAAAGGAGCTTCTTTAAATTAAAATAAGGCGGGGTGTTTTATAATGTAAGTTTTGGCCGAGTTGTCGACGAGGAAATTTTCGTGCGGTTTAATTTACTATTGAAATTTTACTTTCGTCTTTTAATGAACTGGTTACGAAGAGGAGGGGGAAATTTAATGGCGGCTGAGGAGGAAAAAATACGACGAAACACGGTCGCTTTTCGTTAATGATAATAATCGGTCGTCTACGTGCCGCGAATTGTTTCGTGTGGATTTTCCATTCGGCGTTGAAAGTTACAGCTTTTTGGTGTTCAAGGACGCGCGCGGGAAATGGCCCCGAGGCGATAAAATTGTGGAGGACGTCTAGCGGTGATTTTTTTTCAAGTATCGTACGAGGTACTCGAGATGAAGGGTGCGTCGTAAAAGTATAATGTCGAGGGACTGGTTCGATACGCAGGGTTTGATGGGTGTTTCGTTTATGCTCGTGTAGGGTTTCTGTGTGTGTGTAGACCGTAGAGCACCACGAGGTGACCGGTGAGCGTGATGTTGGTCAATTTGATATGGTTATCTACGTCGTCGGTATTGTTACGCCGAACAATGTAAACTCGTCGAGTGGAGTGTCGCCGATGATGTCATCTTGTACGGGTAATGAAATCGGTGAAAATTCGACGCCGCGATTTTTCACGCTCACTGGTTCCATAATGAGTGATGTAACGATGGCGAAGGGAGCAGGGCAAGCGTGGATTTTACTCTCTCGAGAATACGAGCGCGGCGATTTGAAGCGTTCACGTGGCCGTCGGCTAATTTGTAATTGTCGTGAAATACACGATATAAACGAATGTTGGTAAAACCTGTGAAATTATCGGTGAAATTTTCATTCGTCGCGGAAATTCGTCGAAGTTGATTTAAACGAAGCTCGAAGCTCGAGGTGGAGTTTGAGGCGAAAAATTACAAGAGAATTGTCGCAGGTGTTGTGTAGCGATTTGGATAATTTTCGTGTTTTTTCGAAAGAGAACACTGGAAAACCTTCTAAACCGAGTTTTCAGCCGTGAGAATAATTTTTCCATTTTTGGCAAATTTTCAAAAAAATTTTTGATGGATATTTTTTGGAAAATTTATTCTAATAGTGTAATTATTTTTAAGAGCTGAAAAAAATTGTTTGTTTAATTTATGGGTCAACATTTCGAGCCTCCAGAGCATTTTCTAAATTTTGACCATTTGGAGAGAGTACATTGGAAAACTTTCCTTGGCAATTTTTTAGCCGTAGGAATAATTTTTCAATTTTTGGCAATTTTCAAAAACATTTTAAATAGATATTTTTTGGAAAATTTATGCTCCTTAATAATGTAGTCGTTTCCGAGAGCTGAAAAAAATTGTTTTTTTGATTTATAAAAATTACTCGAAGCTATGGTCTACATTTCGAGGCTCCGGAGCGTTTTCTGAATTTCGACCAAATTTTAATCTTCGCTTTTCGAATAAGACCACACGATGATTACTCATTTAATACAGGAACTGACAAAATTGGAGACTTCATAGTTGAAAGAATTCCACTCAGTTCGGATCCAATTGTCACATCCTGCAGCGAATTAGTAATTATTGTGATCTACGAAGCTCGTTGCTCGTAACAGACGCGTACTTTGATTAAATTCATAATTCGTAAATGATGAAATACAGAATATGAACGTAAAACGTAAACGCACTCGAAATGGGTCAAAATAAGAATTTTATCAAGCCTCTAAATTAAGAATGTTCGATAAGATGATTAAAATATTAATGCGTTTTGAATTAGCGACGCACAATCATCGTTAGTTTTTTAATAATGGCAAATTTTCCAATCCCCCCTCCAGGTGATGGAAGTAATTCGAGATTTTTGCCCCCTTCCTCCTCCCCCACAATCACGAATTGTTTGCGGAAAACGAAATAGAAAGAAATAGGGCTTATCCGTGATAGCGACTCTTATCAATTCTATCGATAATTTGATAGTAAAACAAACCAAAACTAGGGGAATATTATTTCGGGACGTTTTTTGTGAAACTTGGGGTGACTTGAGAAAAAAATTTTTGAAATGAAAGTTATTGGAAATTAAACAAGGAAGATTTTTTGTCCGGAGAAATTTTCCGTATCTTTTCAAATTGTGCAGAAATTACGTCAAATTGTCAGTTTTGCCAATGAAATAATTCGGTAGGGGCGAGTTTGTGAGGCTTGGGGTGACTTGAGCGAAAAAATTTTAAAACCAAAGTTATTGTAAATTAAATAAGGGACATTTGCGGCAACAATTTTTTCATGTATTGAAATTTTGCCCAAATTAAAAATTTCTCAACATGAAAAATAAGGCGATAGTCCAAACTGCGAGAAAATTAACAATAAAAAAAGCTCAAAATAACTAAAAATTTAATTCCCAAGATTTTAAAGATGATCAAAATTTTTCTGGAGCCTTCAGAAGCATTGAAAATGATAAAATTTGGCCTTTAATAACGAATATCTGGTGAAAAAATACTTTTCGTAGCAGTTAAAGGGGGGGGGGAAGGTGACAAAAAGCTTCTTACGCAATTTTTGTGTTTTCGAGCTAGTTTTTTGTCAATTTCAGAATAATTTTCACCGCTTGAAAATCTAACATGCACAAGAAAAATAATGAAGAATGTAAAATCGAGTAGAATTCCATTATATGCCTTCGAAGAATGGTGAAGTGAAGGGGGTGGGGGGGTCTTTCAACTACACATTCATAATTCAACCAAAACCCACCGTTAAAGCTCATAATTCCTCATGAAATAAAAATCAAACTCACATTACCCAACGAAACCACATGTAAAAAAGCAATATAATAATCACTCCAAACATAGGGTGTCCATAAGGGCGCGCCAATTCGACGTATTCTCGAAAATCCGCCGATTACTTCCCTCTTCAGGGTTTAAAGTTCAATTCGTTAAAATCCACCGAAAACCTGCGAGTCCTTGACATAGAAAACGCTCTTTGCCGCCATCTCGGTAAATCTTCGAAATACGACGAGAACTCCGAAACCGCTCTCCTCCACCTCCGTGAAAATTACCCGTTACGAGAAAAATTATCGGAGTCAGATTAACCCTTAGGGAACTTGTTGAAGCCTCTCGAACTTTCTACTTCTTATCGTTTTTTCGCGTCGTCTTCGATACGTAATTCACACCTTGGCGCATTAACTTCTACTAAAGATTTCTTTCGTTTGCCGGCTCGAAAAACTCTTTCGACTTTGCGAAAATTTATACGTTTGTTCGCGAAGCTTTTCGGTTGAGATTTTGCGAACGAGGTAAACGAGCGTGAAAGCGTCTCGTATAAGGCAAATCTCTCGGACGCGAAAATGTCTCCGCGTCGCAACGACCAAAGCTTTTGTTCAGCGAGAAAAAATCATTTCCAAAAAAAAGATTGCGAATACAAAGTTTAAATATCTTTTGTTACCGTAATAATGAAGTTTAAAGTTTTTAAACTTTAATAAACACAACGATGAAAAAATAAAACGCAATTCCCCCGAAAAAAAAAACCCTAAACCCGACGAAGTGTTGAAAAAACGGCATATTTTATTGATTAATGATTTAGCCGGCGAAGTTCTTTCGCAAAATGAATGATTAATCCTTGGGGTACTTTAATTATTTTCGTTATTTAAACTTCGCGACGACGCCGTTTCGCCGGTGCGACATCGTCGAGGTGCGCGACAGGAAAAAAAAACGAATTTATTTTCGCGTCTTTGTAAATTTAACTTCGGTCGAGTTTCGAACCGCGTGAATTATGGGACGCGAAACGAAAACCTCGTATTTTTATCGCATTTTTCTCCGCGCCGCTTTTAATTGATTCGCGACATATTTCCGTCGATTTTACAGCGTCGCGTAAACGTTAAAAATCTCCCAAAGTACGGCGATTTAACGCCCCCCCACCCGCACTTCCTCCGCCAAACTATTGAAACAACCTCGATAACCGATCACGTAATATTTAGCTATTAATTTTGCGCCCATAAGGAAACTTCGAAACGGTATTTGCGTTCGAAAAGAAAATCAAACCGTTCAAACGAGACGTTGTTCGCCGGAATAGTTTATTCGATTGAAAAATGCCGCGTCTTTTTGAAAATTCTTTTTTTTCGTCCTTTTGAAGTCGACTCTGCGAAAAAAAAAGTAATAAAAAGCCTTTCAGAATTAATTCACGAGCAGCTGAACAAATTTCACCGAAGTCACTTTAAAATTTAAAATTTCATAGACTTTCATTTTCGCATTCATTAGTTTTGTTTAAGTTACTACTATGAAACGTAGAATAAAAAACATCGTCATGATTGTACGGTTTTTTTTTTTTTTGAGAAAAAAGGGCCAAGCAGTAACGAAGTTTTTCCCCTGTTTTTTATTTACTTATTTATTTCGCTGTAAGAACAAAGATAAACACGTCTTTAAGCATTACCTCGAGATAAAATCGTTACTCACGTGTTTACTCGATGAATAAGACGCGAACGAGGAAAACAAAAAAAAACGAAATTAATTTTTTATTACTTTCGAGAACAGGTAAATGTACGCCGGGTATTTATCCGAAGACTTCGAGTATCCGTAATTTTATTTTATGGTTTTTATGCTTCTTCTTCTACTTGCGCAACGACGACGAACACGTAAAATGTGTGCGAAATACGACGACGCAAAATTTTTTTAGGAATTTTTTTTCCCAGAATAGCATCGCGTTTGCGGCGTGTATTTTATTTAGACGCGCGATTCGGCGAAAAACCAGATATTTTTTTATATTAATTTTATCGATGCTTTTAACATTTTTCTGTCGCGTCTGGTTCATTGTTTTAAACTCCCCTTACCCTCGGCTTCGCTCAGTAAATCAGACGTACGTATTTTGACCTACGCGTGAAAAATATCCAACAAAAAATACATTCTAATTGAAAAACATGTGAGAAGAGTGGAAGGAAGGGCAAACGAAGGACGGGGAGGGGGTGGTGAAACTTTGAGTCACTTGAGAGAAAAATTTTTAAAACGAAATCTCATTAGTTCCTTCATTATTTTGTGCCATTTAAAGACGAAAGTAGACAAGAATTTATATTTTTCAAGTATTTTGTTGGGTAAAAAAGAAGAGCGGGGTAGTAGTGTATTTAATTTTTTTTATTATCATCATTAATTTTTTATTGTAAATCGTTAAAAATATATTCTGATATTTCTTAAATTTAAATTAACTTACAAGGGAAGCTCTCGAAGTGTTCGGCTCGGATTTTAACGGTAGTTGGATTTTTGAAAAGAGCATGTCAAAAAAACCCCAAAACCAAAATTTTAGCTGCCCAAGTTAACTTTTCGATTTTTGGCGAATTTTTGAAATTTGAAAATTACGAAATTTCGATTAAAAATAAAGAATAAAAAAAAAACTCGAAAAATAATTTTAAATCACGAAAGAAATGTTTTCCCCCTAATTCGAACCCGCTGAACCCGAAAATCGCATCGGCGAGCCGTTCTGGAGCCTCCAGCGCGATTTCCATTTTTCTCCAGGAGCTTCAAAATGCTCCAGAAGGCGTCCATTTGAGATTGGACAGCTAAAAACTTGGTTCCCTCTTATTCCCAATCTACTTAACCGACTTGACTACATTTCTGGGAAATTCCAGCCGGACACCTCGAGTGCTTTTTTCCAGGACAGGTTTTTTCATAGTAAAGCATTACGAATTGAAAAAAAGGCTCCAGAACGGCTCGCCGATGCGATTTTCGGGTTCAGCGGGTTCGAATTAGGGAGAAAACATTTCTTTCGTGATTTAAAATTATTTTTCGAGTTTTTTTTTATTTCTTTTTATTCTTTATTTTTAATCGTAATTTTGTAATTTTCAAATTTCAAAAATTCGCCAAAAATGGAAAAGTCAAGTTGGGCAGCTAAAATTTTGGTTTTGGGGGTTTTTTGACATGCTCTTTTCAAAAATCCAACTACCGTTCAAATCCGAGCCGGACACCTCGAGAGCTTCCCTTGTTAGTATCTGACAGGTAATGGAAGTAGTGAAAAAGTAGTGATTTCAGATTGTGAAAATGGCGAAAAAGTAATAAATTTTGTCAAAAAATAATGCAAGAATAAAAAAACCGATGACGCGAAATATTTAAAAAAAAAATTATACAAAAATTGTTAATTTTTGATAAAGGACTGGTAATTTTTTGTGAATTAGCAGCACTGTCGCAATATGTGACGTCATGTGTATATTATTTGTTAATAAATAAGTAAACAATGATTTTTTTTAATTTTAATTTGATTTTTTTAAGCACAGATTTTTTTCTAATTTGGAAATTGACCTCGTTGATGGGAGGGGGGATAAAATAAAGATGTTTTTGAAAATTTGGTAAAAAAAAGTAGTGAAAAAATAATAATTTTTCAAAAGAAAAACACCTCGATTAATATTTTTTATACGATATTTTTCTATCAAAATTTTAATACGAGTAAACTCAATTTAAACTTCATTAGTTCAATCACATGATCAATTCATTAACCTCAATTAATTCTCTTTTTGTTGCGAAATTTTCATTATTTCATCAAATTTTTCAAACAAATTCATAAGCAACTGGAACAAACTTATAGTTAAACATGATTCTTCTTCGGTTTGGAATATTTGAACCGGAAAATCGACATTTCCAGCCAACTCCAGCTGAACCATCTCTGCGGCGTTTTTCTCGGTGCGATTCTAACGATATCAAAAGAATTTGAAATTTCGCGATTGCATATTGGGGGGAGGGGAAAAGCGCAAATTCCCACTCGTAAAAAAAATCCTTCGACATTTTTACCACCACTAATTATTCAACCCTTTTACAAAAGAAATGCAACGAAAAGGTCCGAAGGCAAATAGTACAGACGTCGGCGTCACGACGAACGGCGGCGTACGTTCCGCCGTCCAACCGAACTTTCTATACCAGCTTGAAAATCAAAACCAATCGTCGTTGTGAACACCGCGAAAACCACCCCTCGCCCTCCACCGTTTTTTTCCCCCCTTTATGAACCGCATAACGCAATTCAACAAACGCCAAGTTTTAATCACTCGGGTGGTTATGCAAATGAAACTATTTAAAGTAACCCGAACACGGTGTTTTCGGATTCGCAACTATACTAATTTTCGGGCGAGCGGGTAAAAAGGTCCGGATTATTAATATCGGTCACCGCGAACGACGACGAGACGCGTCTGAGGAAAATGGTGTATTGCCCTCGATTCCGGCCGCACCGACGACAAAACATTTGCGCGCAAAGGTTACGCGGTTTTTACGTTCGCACGGAGCAAAAAACACGTAGTTACTTTCGTGAAATTTATCCTCGAGTTTAAATCGCTTTTGAAAGCTCTTTGTGTTTTTCTTTTTTCGCGGCGAAAATGCTACAAGACGGTATGAAATTTGGTGGAATGTTTATACGATTCTTTGTCGTTCTCGTATCGAATGGGGTTTTACGTTTTATGGCGACGGTTTTATTATATTTCGCGTCGACGCCTATGACCCCTTCTCGTCGATGGACGAGCGCGATACAAATGACTTGGAAATTGTCGTCGCGTGAGGAGATTTTAAACGAGGTTTTGGACGATGCGCTCGTGGATGGGTAATTTCGCCGAGGATTTGAAGCGGGACATGTGTGGAGAATGGTTGCAAATTGGGGCTTTTGAGCGTTATGATCACGGGGAAGGGGGGGGTCTCGATGCGGGTTTATTGCTGGAATTTTATTATTGGTTGATTTTTTCTGTTAGATGGAATATTTACGGTTTTTTTTTCTTTAATATAAGCGACTTAATTCGAGAGGAGTATTATTTGTCGAGGTGTTCGTGAGGTGTATTGTTTTTCAAGATTCTTCCTTTTCACCACTCCCCTCCCCCCACTCTATTGGATTTTCAAAGAAAATTTTTTTGAAGATGGGGTCCTAAAAAAAAAGTTTTAACCGCTGAGTCGTATATGGCACGTTAAAATAATAATAATAATAATAATAAAACCTGAGAATGTGAAATAAATTATTTATTTTTTATATAATACATTAAAATTGGCAATTTTTTTACGAATTGGCAGCACTGGCGGGATATGTGTCCTCATATACGTATTTTTTTCAATAAGCATATGTAATGATTTTTTTCGTATTTTAATTTCATCTTTTTTTAAATACAGGTTTTCTTCTAATTTTAAATTTGACCTAGTTCATATTGAAGGGGAGGGGAAGGTGGTGAAGTTAAGAAGTTTTTTAAAATTTGGTTTGAAAAATCAGTCGAAAAGTGGCGATTTTTGAGGAAAAAAAATTCATTAGGCAATTCGCATGTGAAAGATATATTTCGTTATTTCGGCTTCAAGCCCGAAAAAAAAGGCTTTTAGAAAAAAAATTGATATCTGAAAATATTTTTGGTGAAATTTTCTATAAATTATGTTATTTATCGTATTTGCCTAAAATGTAACGTCAACGAGAAAATTTTGAGTAAACTTCCGATTACATTGTATTTTCGGTGATTGACAAATATGCCACTTTTGTTATTTGGATTTGAAGTGAGAAAAGAAGGCATTTACGAAAAAATTCATCATAACTGAAAATATTGCTGAAAAAATTCTCTACAAGTTCTGTCATGGATATGATTTGCGTAAAACGTGACGTTTATGAGAAAAATGCGGATAACGTTTAGGTTGTGCTTATTTACAAAAGGTATTTGTCGCTGGACGCGGTTTGAAGATAAGTTTTCGGTATTTATGGAATAAATTTTTGTTTTAAAAATGAAAAATAAAATAATTATAGAGTATGAATTTTCATCGATCGTCTCCGGAGCCGTTAAGTGGTTCCCAATCGCGTATACTACGGATGTAGACATTTCCGATGTAATTGCCACAACATATACTTAGTCTTTACTTGACTATTTCTCTCGAACGCTGCGTCATACGCAAATAACGTTCGTGACAAAATTTACGAGGAATTTTATCACGAATATTTTCAGTTATCGTCGATTTTTCCGTAAATGGATTTTTTTCCTGATTTCAAGTGGAAAAAACTCAACTGTGAATCGTAACTCATACGTGAGGCAAATGACCTAAAATTTACCCACGTTTTTCTCGATAATGTTGCATTCTACGGAAATAACGTTAATTACGTAATTTGTCGAGAATTTTATTGGGAATATTTTTTGTTATTATGAATTTTTTCGTATGCGCATTTTTTTCGTCTTAAAACGCAAATAACGGGATATAGTATCTTTTACACGTTGTTCAAAAAATCTGCGGCGTATTTTACGAATTTTTTTTTCGTACTTGAATTTCTTCTATAGTATTTCTTAGAACTTCTTCTTCAAAAAACTGCGCAAAAAATTTGAAAGCGGGGGAGGGGGGTTTGGGGGCAATGTTCTGCTTTACCGTATTTTTTTTTCACAAATATACGCGAATTCAAGCATCGTTGTAGCTTGGTATACTGCGTTAACTAGGTGAAATATTCGTTTACTTTACAAACAAGATTAATATGTACATTAGATAGAAAACTCAAACAGGAAATTTAATCGCGATATGGGAAAAAAAAAGGAATCCATTCGTGTCGCAATATTTCGAAAATTACATCGCGATTAATCATCGAAAAAAAAAGCCAAGCTTAAAGTAAACACGCCAAATCGTCATAAAGATAAACACCACGAAAGGTGAACATTTCGCTAGTCAGTTGATAAAACAAACGTGTTCTACATATTGCAATTATTCAATTAGATTATTTTCAAAACGCCTTCTAAATTACGAGGTTAATTTTCGATTAGATAAAACGGTTCGCTTATCGCGATGTCGATTGCGCCGAATCGCTCGACGAAAATGCAAAAATATTGAGAAATTTTCAGCGCGAATTTAAA